>SEMN01001828.1:0-24588 GCA_005408345.1 Macquaria australasica | reverse complement strand
AGCTTAAATGGCTCCTGACACCGCAACAGGCCGTTTTGGTCATTCTGTGCTTGTCTCAGCGAGAGGAGCTCAATGGTGACTCTTGACATTGAAAGCAAGCATCTGTGAAGTACTAACAGAAAAAGTAGCTATTTCTGTGATAATGTGTATTTCTCAGCGAGAGGAGCTCAAAAGTCACTCCGTCCGCTGAGAGGAAAGCAGCCGTGAACAAGTAACAGGGTGTTATGTCTCGTCGGTTGTGTTAAGTTCATGTCTGTCATATTTCTGTTTCCTGTTCTGGCGTGTCTGTTTTATTTTGAAAAGTCTAACCTTCCCTCTCGTTTCAGGTCCCTTTACTTCCAGTCCTTGTGTGTTTCCCGCCTGTGTGATTGTCTGCCCCGCCCCGATTGTTTCCACCTGTTCCCCATTACCTCTTGTGTATATATTGTCAGTGTCTCCCTGGTCTTGTTGCCAGATCGTTGCCATTCCCATGGTTGGTCACGTCGCGCTCTAAAAGAACCTTTTTGTAAAGAACTTAATTTTCTTCAGTAAACAGTTAAAAGCCTGTCTGTCTCTGCGTCCTGCATTATGGTCTTTCCTGCCTTGCCTGGAAGCGTAACAGTACGATCTGGCCAGACATGGACCCAGCGGACGGAAGCTCAGTCAGATCAGCTCTGGCAGCCCAGGGATCTAGGATACAGCAACACGAGACTCAGCTGAACGCCATTGGACGCGGAGTATCTGAAATCGCTGAGCGACAGAATGAACTACAGTCATCCGTCGCAAATCAAGTAAGCCGTCTGGCTGCACAGCTGCAGCTCGTCTTGGGCCGCCTGGAGGGTCTTGCTTCACCCCAGTCCGTACCACCAGCGCCTGTCCAATTGCTAACTCCGACATCCCGACCAGAAGTCGTCCCACGCCCCGTCCAACTAGCCCATCCAGAGAAGTATTCAGGAAATTCGGGTGAGTGCCGATCCTTCCTAGTACAATGCGAACTGCACTTCAAGAATGACCCTGCTGCCTTTTGCTCAGAGCACTCCAAAGTGGCATTTATGATTTCTCACCTGACCGGGCGGGCGGCGGCGTGGGCCACAGCAGAGTGGTCTCGCGGATCCGCCATTTGTTAAGACATAGAGGGTTTTTCACAGACTTTATCTAAATTATTTGACCATTCCTCCCCGGCTCGAGAGGCCTCTAGAGCGCTACTGAGGTTGAGGCAGAAGTCCAGGCGGGTAATTGATTACGCCATTGAGTTCCGTACCCTTGCCGCTGACAGCGGTTGGAACTCATCAGCCATGAAAGATGCATTTATTAACGGACTCAACGAAGAAATTAAGGACCAGATAGCCCCCCTTGAGATCCCGGAAGAATTCGAGGTTCTGGTGGACATAGCCGTCCGCATCGACAACCGGCTCCAGGAAAGGGAGGCGGAACGTCGTCGGTCCAGCCGAAGGCCATCCGGGGTTCAGGGAACACCGTGGGGGGTCCAGAAGTTCCACCGGTTCACAAGATCCATGACTGCAGGCACGGAGGATCAGGTGCCATCTACAGGACGGGAGGAGCCCATGCAGCTGGGACGCACTAAGCTAGCCCCCGAAGAGCGACAACGCCGTTTTAAGGAGGGGGTTTGCTTCTATTGCGGGCAGTCTGGGCACCAGGTGGTTTCCTGCCCGTTAAAAGAGGAGGCTCACCAGGAATGAGGAGGATACTGGTGAGCCAATTTCAGAACAGAACCTTTCCTCCGCGAAATTTGACTGCAGTAACCCTGTACATTGATGGTAACACTATTCCATTACAGGCACTTATAGACTCTGGGGCTGACGAGAGTTTAATGGACAAGGAATTAGCCAAGAGTATAGGCTTGGGGACTCAAACTCTCAGTCAGCCTGTTTGTGCTAGATCTTTGGATGGGGGGCTGCTTAGCAGAGTAACTCATCAGACTCAACCTGTCAAACTAATTATAGACTCATGTCATAGTGAAACCATTCAATTTCATCTTTTCGAGTGTGCTCAACATCCTTTGATTTTGGGCTTCCCATGGCTGAAACGACATAACCCTCATAGTTTGGGCCACAGGGAAGATAAAGGAGTGGGATCCTGCCTGTCACGTCTCTTGTCTTGTTGTGTCTCCTTCTGTCCCCAGGTCATCAGAGCCAGCAGGACTTACCTCACCGGATCTAGTCCTGAGGGATTATCCGGATTTATCCAAAGTTCCCCGATGCTACCATGATTTGCGTGAGGTCTTCAATAAAGCCAAGGCCACAGCTCTGCCCCCTCATCGTCCATGGGATTGTGCCATAGACCTCCTACCAGGGGCTCCCATCCCCAAGGCCCGGCTCTATGCCATCTCCGGCCCGGAGAGGAAGGCCATGGAGGAGTACCTTGAGGCATCGCTGAGGTCCGGCATCATCCGTCCTTCTTCCTCGCCAGCCGGAGCCGGTTTCTTCTTTGTTGGGAAAAAGGATGGATCGCTCCGGCCGTGTATCGACTACAGCGCCTTAAATGACATCACGGTCAAGAACAGGTACCCACTTCCACTTATCTCCTCCGCCTTCGAGCTGCTCCAGCAGGCTCGAATCTTCACCAAGCTGGACCTGCGGAACGCTTACCACCCGGTGAGGATTAGGGAGGGGGATGAGTGGAAGACGGGGTTCAACACCCCCACAGGTCACTATGAATATCTGGTGATGCCTTTCGGTCTTACAAATGCACCCGCCGTCTTCCAGTCATTTGTAAATGAAATACTTCATGAATACCTCAATGACTTTGTCTTTGTGTATTTAGATGACATACTCATCTTCTCTCCCGATCCCGTGATCCATCAGCGTCATGTCCGCCAGGTCCTGGTTCGCCTGCTGGAGAATCAGCTGTATGTGAAGGCGGAGAAGTGCGAGTTCCATGCCTCCTCAGTCTCCTTTCTGGGATTCATTATTGCGGAGAACCATGTCAGGATGGACCCGGAGAAGGTTAGTGCGGTCACCAACTGGGGTCCGCTCACATCACGGAAAAAAATCCAACAGTTCCTAGGGTTTGCAAACTTCTATAGAAAATTCATTAGGAACTTTAGCGCCGTGGCGGCGCCGCTCCACGCACTAACCTCTCCCAAGGTTCCGTTTCAGTGGGGTCCACAGGCTGAGGAGGCCTTCCAACGGTTAAAGACACTTTTTACCACGGCTCCTGTCTTGACCATACCGGACACGAAGCGACAGTTCCTGGTGGAAGTGGACGCTTCAAACGAGGGTGTCGGGGCTGTCCTGTCGCAGCGCTCGGCCACTGACAACCGTATTCACCCATGTGCCTTTCTCTCCCGTAAACTGTCACCAGCGGAGCGCAATTACGACGTCGGGAACCGGGAATTGCTGGCCGTTAGGTGGCATTGGAGGAGTGGCGTCATTGGTTGGAGGGGGCAGAGCAGCCGTTCATCGTCTGGACGGACCATAAGAACTTGGAATATCTTAAAAAAGCAAAGAGACTCAACTCACGTCAAGCAAGGTGGGCACTTTTTTTTAGCCGGTTCCGGTTCACCCTCTCATACAGGCCGGGATCGCAGAACACCAAACCGGATGTTCTGTCCCGTCTGCATGAACCGGAACCAACTGCTAAGGAACCTGAACCTATCCTACCACCTGACCGTGTGGTAGGATCGGTAACTTGGCAGATAGAAAAAGATGTGCAGAGGGCGTGCAGTGGTGTACCCACTCCTGAGGGTTGTCCCCCCAACCGGTTGTATGTACCGGAAGGGTGGCGATCTCAGGTTATCCACTGGGCACATACCTCGCGGCTCACATGCCACCCTGGAACTAGTAGAACCACTTTTGTGGTTCGGCAAAGGTTCTGGTGGTCGTCCCTCGCCAGGGATGTGGCTGAATACGTGGCTGCCTGCTCTGTCTGCGCCCAGAGTAAGGCGTCGAGGCAGGCCCGGGTCGGGCTTTTGCAGCCCTTACCAGTACCGCATCGGCCTTGGTCGCACATTTCTGTAGACTTTGTCACGGGTCTGCCTCCGTCTGGAGGACACACGACAGTGTTGACGGTGGTAGACAGGTTCTCCAAGATGACTCACTTCATCCCATTGCCTAAATTGCCCACAGCAAAAGAAACGGCGGAGATTATGATTAATCAGGTCATTTGCATTCATGGTCTTCCTGCAGACATTGTATCAGATAGAGGTCCCCAGTTTAGTTCCATGTTTTGGAAAGAATTTTGTCATCTCCTAGGTGCCACCGTTAGCCTGTCGTCTGGTTATCACCCAGAGTCCAATGGCCAGACAGAGCGCCTCAATCAAGAACTGGAGACCGGCTTGAGATGTCTGGTGGCTCAGAACCAGACGTCATGGAGTAAACATCTTACCTGGGTGGAGTACGCCCATAATACGCTCCCTTCTGCAGCCACCGGTCTCTCGCCGTTCCAGGCAGCCCATGGGTACCAACCTCCACTCTTTCCCGCTAATGAAAAGGAGGTGACGGTACCATCAGCCCACGCCCTGGTGAGGAGATGCAGGAAGATCTGGGCGGCCACTCGCCGGATACTCCTGAGGGGGCAAGCCTGCATGAAGAGAGCGGCCGATCGTCGACGCCGGCCGGCGCCATCGTACACCCCGGGACAGAGGGTGTGGTTATCCTCTAAAGACCTGCCTCTCCATGTGCACACCAGAAAGCTTGCTCCCAGGTTTGTGGGACCCTTCCCAGTCTCCAAAGTGATTAATCCTGTGGCCGTACGACTTAAACTCCCCAGGTCCCTCCGGGTGCATCCCACCTTCCACGTAAGCAGGGTAAAACCGGTCCGTGAAAGTCCACTGATGCCACCCACCAAGCCTCCACCGCCGCCTAAGATGATAGAAGGGGGTCCCGTTTATAAGGTCAAGAGACTGCTGGCGGTGAGGAAGAGGGGCCGGGGGAGACAGTTTTTGGTAGACTGGGAGGGGTACGGACCTGAGGAACGGTCCTGGGTACCGACCAGTTTTATTGTTGACAAGAGCTTAATTGATGACTTCTATCGGCTTCACCCAGATCAAGCTGGACCGTCGGGAGCCGGTCCTAAAGGGGGGGGTACTGTTATGTCTCGTCGGTTGTGTTAAGTTCATGTCTGTCATATTTCTGTTTCCTGTTCTGGCGTGTCTGTTTTATTTTGAAAAGTCTAACCTTCCCTCTCGTTTCAGGTCCCTTTACTTCCAGTCCTTGTGTGTTTCCCGCCTGTGTGATTGTCTGCCCCGCCCCGATTGTTTCCACCTGTTCCCCATTACCTCTTGTGTATATATTGTCAGTGTCTCCCTGGTCTTGTTGCCAGATCGTTGCCATTCCCATGGTTGGTCACGTCGCGCTCTAAAAGAACCTTTTTGTAAAGAACTTAATTTTCTTCAGTAAACAGTTAAAAGCCTGTCTGTCTCCTGCGTCCTGCATTTGGGTCTTTTCTGCCTTGCCTGGAAGCGTAACAGTTATATTAAAAATGAATGAAAAATGAGCATGCTTTTACTTTTAGCCGTAACAATCGCAACCGCAGCCGCCATTGTCATACATTGGTGGTCCTCCCCTTCTACTACGTAGCCAAGATGGCGACCATTGAGGGTGAGAAGTGTGCAGCGTTCCACACTCAACTTTCTGGCCATTTTGTGTACACCATCCGGGTACTTAGAGTACACTGCATTTTGCCATACTTACCAGTGTGAAGTTTGAGTACACGATTAAGACCTTGACTCCTTGTTTGTAGTTAATGAAGGTAATGTAGCTCAGTGTAACTCTTAACAGGATAAATGGATTTAAGTTGCAGTTGTATCATCCTGTACTTTGTTTAATGTGACAGATTTATTCTATTTTGTTACAGAACCAGAAACAAGTGTTTTACCTCCCACTGTCTCTCATGGAGTTTTCACATAGAATCAGCCGTTGCAGCGATTCGCTGCAGTGTGGGAGTGTCTGATACTAACCAGCAATC
Organism: Macquaria australasica; assembly: GCA_005408345.1. Classification (NCBI taxonomy): domain Eukaryota; kingdom Metazoa; phylum Chordata; class Actinopteri; order Centrarchiformes; family Percichthyidae; genus Macquaria; species Macquaria australasica. The sequence goes on along the minus strand of SEMN01001828.1, from coordinate 18,681 downwards.
CCAGCTTGGAGACAAGCCAAGCCACTGCACAACGATTAATGTCTTTGTGCTCCCTTGTGGCTGCACCCCCTGCAGCCCGCACCGCCGCAGCCTGAATGCAGTACCCCGGCTCAAATGAATCTGCATTTTCGCCACAGCGCCTGAGTCTATGTGAATTCCACCTAAGGACCTCTTTTTTTTTAGGAGAGCTGCTCGGATCTCCTTCTGTGGCTTCTGCAGGAAGGCAGCCATGTCGATGGGGATGACTTCCATGCCTGAAAGTCATAGAGAATTGTTTCACATTCCTCAGTCACATATTTAATCAGCTACTGTACATGATACAACTCCAGAGCCAGAGATACCTGCAGAAAGGGACATTGAGAGAAAGGACAGATAGGAAAAAAACAATAAAAAGAGATGGAAAAAGGCCATATTAAAGACTTGTGGAACCTATTTGATTTTATGATATGGACAGCTTGTCGGTGGGACTGCAAGTCCTTCCTGGACGTCTCTGCCTAGGACTGCAGTGTGAACAAAGCTCCCTGTATACGTTTACGGGGAGCTTTGACATCAGGCAGTTGTGCCTCAAGCAGAAACTTCTGAAAACACTGCACATTTCCCATGATGATGAGCTGGGTTGTCACAGAATGCCTCTTCAGGTTAACTAACACACACATACACAATAAACACACATCAATATGTAGTTCTTAAATGTTTGGATGCTAAACTTGGAAGGATTAGTGATTTGTCGTGGTAAAATCAGCAGTTTTAATTTAACACTTAAAGAGTCAATTTTAACACTAAGTCAGTGAACATATGGTCCTAATCTACAGAGTGTAAAAGTAACACTGAACATAATGTTGAATTTTCAGTCAATTCAACTCTGATAAGAGTTAATATTTTACACTACACCACACTGAGAAGTGTATATATATATATATATATATACTGAGAGGTGGGATGGAGAACTTCATGAAAGCTTAGGGAAAAAACACAAACAGATAGTCATTCTATGCTCAAGATTAACAAAGGGTATACCCCCAAAACGCCCTCAGTGATACCTTTTGGCCATGCCACTGGTCTGGTCACACTGTCTGGCCTACCAACTTTCATTACTCAACTTTATAAAAACAGTGATCCCTAGATACCACACCAGTTAGGTGAGAAACAAAACTTAACTAAGCCGACCAACAAAAGTCAGCCCTTGATTGCTGTGACCTCTGGAGATGCCCAAAAGGTAGCTTGCCAGAAAGTGAGAGATTATTTTAAAAGGAGAGAACAATCGTCAGTAGATGGGGAAAACAAAAGTCATGAACTGACACATCCACTTTCCTTTTGTATTTACAATGGCGTGTTACTGATGGCTTACCAGAATTCAGGAATTCATCCAGGCTTGGTTCACTGATCATGACATATTTCTGTTCGATCTTTGTTTTAATCAACATGATGGTATCTGTAAAAACATTAAAACTGAATCTGTATTATGACCTACAACACAAAGCTACTCTGACAGTAGCATCAGCTCCTGCTGTCATATTACAGTAGATGGGGAAATCGTATTGGACGATTTGGGCTTTAAAAATCACTATCAGAATATGTCTAATTTCAAATTTAAAGCCACTACACTTTGTGGAGTCTCTGAGATGTGCAAGCAGAAACCATTTTGACATGCGTGTAAGCAAAGGCTAATGTTGATATTAACTCTCTAATATGTTACTTACCATCACCGGACCATAGCACATAATGGACAAATCTGAAAAACAAAGTAGAAAAATAAAAGGAATAAAGGGAAAATAAAGTCAGCTAGCTTATATCAGGATATAAACCTGACTAAATTCATTGACTTTTTGATTTTTAATAACTACCACTATGCGTTGCCATTAGCTTCACAGCAATTTGCCATTCTACCTGTTTCACAGTTTTTGTTGTTTTTACTTTTATCCAAGGGACACATTGTTAAAATTCACTATGCAACAATATTGACTATTTGCCTATTAAATACAGGTGTGTTCACTTCTTTACTTTTACATGAGGAAGACCATCTGTGGTTTAAACATTATATCCAAGGTTGGAAATTAACTTTTTAAAATGTGAACATCTACCAACCACTGACAGATAAATGTTCAAATTCACCAGCCACTCAATAGTAAATCATTATTTTGTGTCTGAAATCAACCTGGTGCTAATTTCCCGTCATGTCCACATGAAATAAAAGTAGTGTGTCTTTATTTCGTGGTAACGAAAACACTGTCAAGTTAAATTTAACTAGCTACTGCCAAACACACGTTAGAAAGGGCTGCAAAAGTAATTTAACAGTAAAGTAACTCTAGTTTGAAAACTTCTCATTTAGTTTAATTAGCCAAAAATTACCCGATTATACGCAGTAACTAATTCATACGAAACTGACTGAGATGACTGTCTCTTTGGCTTGCAACAAAGTGTCCTCTAAGCCTTGGCTGAGGAACTCTTTACCTGCATGGGTTACGGACTTTTTTTCAACCCCCTGATTCCCATTCTGCTAGCCTGATCCATCCAGTCCTAATTCGGCTAATCAGCCATGGGTACCTGATTCAGCAACCCTGATGCCTGCCTTCCCTGAATTCCTCAAGCCTGCTATGAACTGTTCAATGACCCACCCCGACAACTGGTTGACATCATTTGAGGATACTTGCCTTGTCATTTTCACAGGTGGAGGCCACAGGAGAAGTGGCCATCGTGGCTCCTGATGCCATTTGCAGACTCAGCTGCCCAGCCCCCCAGAGTCTCCGCTGCCCAGCACCAATGAGTCCTGTGCTACAGAGCTGCCATCAGCTCTGTCAGTTCACAAGTCTGCGACTCGACCAACTTTTACTCCTGCTCCCGAATTGGTGGTCCGGCTGACACCTGTTCAGTTTCTGTCAAGCTGCAGCCACAGCAGCAGCTGTCATAGGCTGAGGAAGCAGGAAGAAAGCAGGACTTCAGAAAGCAGTGAGGACATGCCCAGTAAGAGAAGAAAGCCTGAAGATGACTGAAAGTGATGAAAGTGCTGGAAATACAAAAGTTGCCAGTGATGAGGGAGAAGACGTTTTACTTAACCTGTGTGGTTCTTCTGAGGATGACACAGAACCAAGAGTGACATCAGACAAAAGGAAACAGAAAGAGACTAACAGACCACATGTTGAAGATCAAGTCATCCCGATTCAGTCATGCTCTGAAAATGACATGACAGTGACAACAGATATGACACAAAACCAAGACAACAATCCAGACAAAGACGACAGAGAAGCCAGCAGAATGGATGCAGACAGATAAAAAACAGCAGATCTGATGGAGACAGAGAAGCCAGCAGAATGGACGGAGACAGAGAAGCCAGAGGAGAGGACAGAGACAGAGGAAAAACTCTGAAACATCTTCCAGCCTGTCAATTCTTCCTTAGCCCTGCACCCTAGTGAAAAATCCTAACAAAGGTCTTTTGGGCTGTAAGAGTCCCTTGTTGAAGGACCAGTCCCTAAAAAAGAGGTCCTAAGGGCAAAGTTGCCCTGCCCTTCGTCCGCCCAGGAAGGCTTCGTGAGAGACCATGGGAGGTAACAGCAAAAACAGTTGACAAAAAAGCTTTAGATTAATTGCAAAAGCATAGACAGAAAAGGAAAGCAAAAACTTAAATAATGTGCAGAAATTACATACGTTTATTGAACAGTTAAATTTTATTTTAAAGATTTATTTAAAAGATTTTTTTATTGAAGAAGTTTTCATTAAAGGTTACCTGGGCTCTATTTTTTATTTTATTTTATTTTTTACATATTTTAGGGTCTAAATGACTAATATGTACAACAAGTTTTGGAATTGGTCCAATAGATTGCCAGCCACGAACTGGGCTGCAATGGCTGCAACGTAATCCTTGTAGGCAACTGTGCCTGTCAAAGCATGTCCCAACTGTACTTTGAGTGGTGGAGCCTGTTTCACGGCTGAGGCGCTCTACTGGACCAATTCCGAAACTTGTTGTACCTATTTAGTCATTTAGATCACAAAATATGTAAAAATAGCGACAAGTTATAAAAATACCGGAATTACCCTTTAAGGTAAAAAAGTATTCCTGTTCAAAGAGTCGGTCTAGACCTGCTCTATTCGAAAAAGTGCCCTGAGATAACTTTGTTATGATATGGCGCTATATAAATAAAACTGAATTGAATTGAATTGAATTCAAATGTTCTTGAAATGTTCTTGTTGAAATGTTGCTCAAATATTTAAGGATTTTTATTTAGAATACATTTCCTACATTTTAAAGCATGCAGTTATGACTAGGAATATTCAACAGGCTTTCAGGTTAAGTGTGTTACTACACATAACTCTCTGTTTTAATGTGCCACTTTATATTTTGGAATCTTTGCACAACTTTTAGCAGTTATATCTGAGAAGCAGTTATTAGTATCTAGTGTCGAGTTTCATGAACTGACTTTTCTAACTGAGTATCACAGCTCAGTTATTGTTTTTCTTTTCAATCAAAATTTGTTTGAAATAAAGGATTTCATCAACAGATTTCCTCATGTTTGTATATAAAATAATCTGCAACAAAAGTACTGTTCTGTGGTGGATTTTCATTCTGCTTCCTTAGGACTGGATGTCGTTGAGTAAGTTACTGCTTACCACTGCCCTCACTGACGAGTGACTTTAAGTCAAAGGAAAACGCACAAACATGGGCAGAGACTGTCAGTTCAATTCACGTAGGTTTATTTGCACCAATACAGAGTAAAAGCAAATCGCGTTGTCTCAAGAGACCTAAACAAAGGTTGGCTGTCACGTCTTATTATATCCCTTGGGCTTTCTGGCTCAGACTTAACATATACAACCAGTTCTCAAATCAGCTTTATAAAATAAAATTTGTCTTTGAAAGAATATCACACACACACACACACACACACACACACACACACACACACACAATCACACACACACACTCACACAGCATGTAACGCATTATGTCATCATTACCTGTATTACTTTATTTTGTAAGACCTTCACTTCATAATAATTTCACAAATTTAGAATTGGTATTCCAAATAAGTGATCTTTCATACTAACGTAATTCCAAAGGAGCATATATGCCAATGACAGTTCTCCATTGGTTGTCCATGATCCAATACAATTGTCTGGTTTCGACCATAAAAGCACCTTCCAGGAAGTGCATCTTCCATAGGGAGGAGCAACTGGTGGATTTCAGACACAGGTAAGATATAGTTTCAAAAATATGACTAAATTATACTAATCCTTCCAATTCTTGCATTACAATCTCTAAACTAGTTCCACATAGTGCATATTAATTACTAATGCTTCCAAGGTTAGCATTCAAATTATTATGTATTCCAAATAGTGCATATTTTTGCAGGAGCCAGGCTTACCAGTGAGGACACATGATATAATGCACACACACACCTTTCACAAAACCTGAAATATCTTTGTCTTGTTTGAAATACTTTATACAAATTCAGAATACAGCAGTCACATTAAACAGAGTACAAGATGATAAAACTGCAAGTTAAATACATTTATTCTTTTCAGAGTTACACTGAGACTACATTACCTTCATTAGATTAGATTAGATTAGATTAGATTAGATTCAACTTTATTGTCATTGCACATGTCACAGGTACAAGGCAACGAAATGCAGATAGCATCTAACCAGAAGTGCATAAGCAGTAGAATAACATATTATGCTTTATAATGTAGGGTCTTGACTTCATGTCTGCTTAATGGTCTTCCAAAGCAAGATTCTTATTCTCTAAATAATCTATTGTGAATCACTGTCAGTCATGCCAAAATATGTGACTAATTTCCTAAACAATGAGGTAATTTATGTTCAAACATTTTACTTCACTTTTTCCCAGAGAAGAAATGGCGAGTAGGACAACCTGCTGCCCGTTGTGCCTGTTACCATATTATGGATTGCGGCAGCACTGCTTGAATGTCCACCGAGTTCGAAATAGTTTGGAATTACAGCTGATCATTAACTATGCCTTTGGAGTGTAAGTCCTCTTCATTGTATATGAAATAACATAAATGTGCACTTACCTGTTCAATAGTTCTTGTGTTTTTAATATCGGAGGTTTTTTTTTTCAGTCATGACAACACGCTCGACTGTCCATTGTGTGAATGCAAAGACTTTGCACGACTGGACAGACACCTTGTATTAAAGCACAACAAGACCACTGTTAGTACCTTTTTATACTTAAAAATTGACTGAGAAAGTAGATGGCAAATGCATGTGTTTACTGCTGTACTTTAAGATCCTTGTCCTGAAATGTTCATGCTATTCCAGAGACATGAGTACATTATCCAGAAAGTCAAGCGGAGGGCCACTTTAGAAGCCCTGAAGGAGCTGAGAAGATCAAATCCAAACCCTGCGATGGTCACCACACTGGACCTGGAGCAAATGAGCTGAAGCAGTGAGGAGGAGAAGGAGGGGAGCAGTGGGGTGGAGAATACACAACGGGAGTAAGGTGAAAAACAAGAGGACAACCCAGGCCCCAACAGCTGAAATCATATAGATTTTGTAATTAAGAAGTTTTCATGTGAGGGCCTGGGCCCTTTTAAAAAATTTTTTTTAAACATATTTTAGAGTCTAAATGACTAATAGGTACACAGGATATTGGAATTGGTCCAGTAGATTGCTAGTCACGAAATGGGCTGCAATGCCTGGAATATAATCCTTGTAGGCAACGGCGCCCGTCAAAGTATGTCCCAGCTGCACTTTGACAGGTGAAGTTGGGTTGTTTGCAGCCATTACAGCCCATTTCTCAGCTGAGATGCTCTACTGGACCAATTCCAAAACGTTTTGTCCATATTTAGTCATTTAGATCCCAAAATATGTAAGAAATAGGACCAAGTTTTAAAAATTACTGGAATTAGCCTTTAAGTAAAAAAAAGTGTTCCTGTTAAAATGTTCTTGAAATGTTCTTGTTAAAATGTTGTTGTAAAACAAAGCAATTAAAAGTTCAAATTATTTATTAAAGGAAAAATAATTTGATTTATTTAAGTGTTTTTGTTAAAAATTATTTAAAAAAATAAAAGGATTTCGCCAGGATTTCGCCAAATCTAAGGATTTTTATTTTTAATACATTTCCTGCATTTTAAAGATTATAATACAGTTATGACTGGAAATATTCACCAGGCTTTCAGGATTTAAGTGTGTTACTACACATATCTCTGTTTTAATGTGCCACTTTATATTTCGTAATCTTTGCACAACTTTCAGCAGTTATATCTGAGAAGCAGTTATTAGTGCCTTCTAATGTCAAGTTTCATGAACTGACAGTGTTGTAAGAGTAGTAATACTTCTCCCCATGTCTCAGAATGTTTCTTGTTAGTATCATGGCCTGGAAACAACTCCAGAGGTCAAAGGGTCACGGCCTTCCAAACAGAAGATTATATTCTCTAATTGTTCCATTGATACGCATTGACAGCCATTCCAAAACATAATAAATTAAAGCAGGTGAGGTACCTAACCTGAGTGACTTTAAGTCAAAGGAAAATGCACAAACCACACACACTCACACGCATGTGCGCGTGCACACAGACACACACACACACACAGAGACACACACACACACATACACCCCGCCCCCCCACACACACACACAGAATAAAAATAACTATGATGGACTGCTGAAATTGAAGTACTGTGGGAAAACACTGCACAGCATACAACACATTATGTCATCATTACCTGTATTACTTTATATTGTAAGGTCTTGACTTCATGTTTGGTTAATGGTCTTTCAATGAAAGGTTCATATTCTCTAAATAATCTATTGACTGTCAGTCATGCCAAAATATGTGACTAATTTCCTAAGAAATGTTTTAATTTATGTTCAAACCTTTTGCTTCACTCTTTCCCAGAGAAGAAATGCCCAGAAAGAAAATCCTCTGTCCGTTGTGCCTGGTACCATATACTGGATTGCGGCAGCACTGCTTGAACTTCCACCAATTCATAATAACTTCACATACTTTGAATTAGTATTCCGAATAAGTGATCTTTCATACTAACATAATTCCAAAGGAGCATATATGCCAATGACAGTTCTCCATTGGTTGTCCATGATCCAATACAATTGTCTGGTTTCGACTATAAAAGCTTCTTCCAGGAAGTGCATCTTCACTAAGGAGGAGCAACTGCTGGATATCGGACACAGGTAAGATATAATTCCAAAAATATGATTAAATTACACTAACCCATTCAATTATTGCATTATAATAGCTAAATTAATTCCACATATTGCATATTAATTAATAATGTTTCCAAGGTTAGCATTAAAAGTACTATGTATTACAATTATTGTATTCCAAATACTATGTATTCCAAATTGTGCATATTTTTGCATATCAAATTTTGTTCTGTTTGGATGGATTCCATGGACAGGTGAGCAAAAGGGCAGGAGATTAAAGAGGAGCCAGGCTCACCAGTGAGTACACATGATATAATGCACACACAAACGCACACACACACACACACACACACACACAAATTTCACAAAACCTGAAATATCTTTTACTTTATACAAATTCAGAATACAGCAGTCACATTAAACAGAGTACAAGATGATACAACTGCAACTTAAATCCATTTATCCTGTTCAGAGTTAACCCTTCCAACTCTGCTGAGGAGTCGATCTCACATTAAAAAACATTCTCGGAAGGCTGAGGACACTGTGTATGCACTTCCCCAGGCTTCTACCTGAAAGACTGCTGGAATTGAGGTATTGTGGTAAAACATTGCACAGCACATAACACATTATGTTATCATTACCAATATTACTTTATATTGTAGGGCCTTGACTTCATGTTTGGTTAATGGTCTTTCAATGAAAGGTTCATATTCTCTAAATAATCTATTGACTGTCAGTCATGCCAAAATATGTGACTAATTTCCTAAGAAATGTTTTAATTTATGTTCAAACCTTTTGCTTCACTCTTTCCCAGAGAAGAAATGCCCAGAAAGAAAATCCTCTGTCCGTTGTGCCTGGTACCATATACTGGATTGCGGCAGCACTGCTTGAATTTCCACCAAGTCCAAAATCGATTGGAATTACAGCTGATCATGAACTATGCCTCTGCAGTGTAAGTCCCCTTCATTGTATATGACAAAACGTGGTCCATAAATGTGCGCTTACCTGTTCAATAGTTCTTGTGTTTTAATATTTTTTGTTTTTTTTCAGTCATTGTGGCAAGCTGGACTGTCCAGTTTGTAAATGCAAAGACTTTGCCTGACTGGACAAACACTTTTTACATATACACAACACAATGAAGGTTGGTTTTTTGTATAATTAAAGACTGGCTGAGGACGTAGATGGCAATATGTTTGCGTTTAGTGCTGTGCTTTAAGTTGCTTGTCCTGACATGTTCATGCTATTTTAGAAACATCACTACATTGACCTTCTTCGGAAAGCCAAGCGGTGGGCCAATTTAAAAGCCATGAGGGAGCTGAGACGATCAAATCCTCAGCCCGCGATGGTCAGCACACTGGACCTGGACCTGCTGAGCTGCAGCAGTGAGGACAACCCAGGCCCCAGTACTTCCTCTGTCTCATCGCCAACTCATTTTCGGAAGAAGTACGAGAGGTTAAAAAAGGACCAAGGTCCGCTCCCTCTCTTTGGTATGTATTATGTAAAATAGATGTTTGTCTTTTTCACATTTACTTCATTAGAAGATTTTGTATCAAATAGCACCCTACTGTACAGACATACATTTTGATCAGGTAATGTTCTTCCTGGGTATGGAATCCATGACTGTAATGTTACCTCCTTGCTCTGCCAACTTCTGTACTAGTTGAGCTACAACAACATTGTATAACACTGTCACCAATATATAAATATAATGCCACTAATTGTTTGTTTTTTTCCTTCTTCCTTCTTCCTTCTTCTTCCTACAGAGAAGGTGCTGAAAACCTGGTTTCAGCACATCACCGGCCCTGGCAAGAGAAAACCAGCAAATGCCAAACAGCGTGTGGCCCATGTCCGCCAGTGGATGATTTTTATGAGGGAGCATATAGTGCCTGAGATGACTTTGGGTTTTTTGAAGGACAGAGACAAGCTCCTCAAGTAAATAATTTCTCACAAAGTCCATTTTAAGGACTTCTAAGGATAAAATCCAAATGTGTAATCATTCCATTCTTTACATTATAATCACTAATCATTTCAAGTTTAGCATCCAAATATTTAAGATCTACATAATGATATGTGTTTATTGTGTGTGTTTGAATTCCCTATTAGATGGGTAGATAGCCTGAAGAGATATGCCGTGACCACCCAGCTCATCATCATGGGAGATGTGCGGTGCTTTCTGATGTTTCTGCTTGAGGAAAAACTGCCTGATGTCCAAGCACCCCATGAACTTATAGAGAGCTTTGTTCACACTGCTGTCACTGGTGGAGATATCCAGGAAAGACTTGCAGTCCCACCAACAAGCTGTCTGCATCAGAAAATCAAGTAAGTCTTTGTTATAGCCAAATGCATAGCTGAGGAATGTGAAACAATTCTCTATGACTGTCTTGCAGGCATGCTAGTCAACCCCGCCAGCATTGCTTCCTTCCTACAGATGGCAAAGGAGGAGATCCCAGCAGCTCTCAGTAAGTATTTTGGGAGTTACTTTTACAAAAATCCATTAGTGGAAGCAGAGCGGGGTGTCACTTACCTTGTAACAATATCCTTGTACTTTGCAGTAACCCTTGAGAAAACATCAACTTTGGACAACCTCTACTGGTTCTACGGCCTGCTTGCGGGATTCATTGTTTGCACCACTGGCCACAGGAAGGTGGTCATCACAAACATGACGGTGGAGGAGGTGAACTCTGCACAGTTTAACGGTTCAGAGTGGTGGATAATCAGGGTAAGATCATGGTGATTCTGTGGAATACCTTTTTTTTTAGAGATTGAAGTCAGTGGTTAAGTGGAGGATGCAGTGTTGTGAGTTGTATGCAGATTTATCTGGTTTACCACTGAAATGATATCCAACATTACATGTTTATTTGAGGTTAGATTCCATAAAATAATCTTATTATTTGCTTGTTTCTTCCACAGGTTACAGAGCATAAAACCAAAAAGACAATCTGTCATGCACTGATTCCACTGACCAAGGTGGAGTACATGTGGTTTTACCGTTTCCTGTACCTCCGCCAAGTGTTCCCTTGTGGCGATTCCCTACATGTCTTCTCCAACAGCAATGGGAGCCCATTAAAGCACATACTCGATGCCTTTAAGTACTGCTGGGCAGAGTTTGGCCTGCCAGGGTCACCGACCTTCTCTCTCATTCGGAGCAGCATCATCACTTGTGTAAGATTTTTTATATTTCCAATATTAACCAAAAGTGTGCACTATTATATTTTTGCATCACATTTCCTGTTTTGTATTTTTGTAGATTGGAAGATCATTGGAGCATCAGAAGAAATCAAATGTTCGCCGTATGATGTGCCACTCTAATGCAACTGCAGAGAAGTCCTATGAGGCCATCTTGGACTTTAATGAGGCTTTTGAGACACGGAAGAACACCGCTTTTGCCATTGCAGAGGGCTGTGACAAAAATAAGAGTGGGCAACAGAAAGACCGTGATAACACAGACTTTGATCACTCAAACACCTCAGAAGAAGAGGAAAAAGGAGACAAGGACTTTGAAGAGGAGAGGGAAGAAGAGGTCAGGAGTGCAGCCAGACAGTGAAATGACAGGAAAGAAGAAGATGAGGAAGGAGGAAGAAAGCAGGACTTCAGGAAGCAGTGAGGATATGCCCACTAAGAGACGAAAGTCCAAGACAAAGTTGCCAGGAAGATGTTTCAGTTAACGTGTCATTCCTCTGAGGGTGACACAGGACCAACAGTGACACCAGACAGAAGGAAACAGAAAGAGACTGACAGAAAAATGCTGAAGGTCAAGTCATACCAATTCAGTCATTCTTTGAAAATGACATGAAAGTGACAAACATGACACAAAACTTAGATGACGATCCAGACAAAGACAAGAAAGAGAAGACAGCAGAAACGACGTAGAGAAGAACCCTGAAATATCTTACTAAGACCAAGATTGCCCTGTCCTTCTGTCAGCCCAAGACAGCTTCGATAGAGAAATTGGGAGGCAAAAGCAAAAATGATTGAAAACAAGCCTTTAGAAGAATTGTGAAAGCAAAGTCAGGGAAAGCAAAAGCTTAAATCGTGTAGAAACTAAGAAATACATGTTTATTGAACTTTCCTTTGGATTTTTTAAAAGATGTATTAAAGATTCTTTTAGTTAAAATGTTTTTAAAATGTTGTTAAAAAAATTAGATTAAATTTGAAATTGTTTAAAAAGAAGGAAAAAGAATGTCATTCATTTTCAGGATGTTTTCATGAAGTTAAAGTGTTTCTGTAAAGAAATATGTAAAACAAATTAAAAGATTTTGACAAATATTGAAGGATTTAATTTAAAGATTATAATGAGGTTATGACTTTGAATATTCAACAGGCTTTCAGGTGTGTTAGTACACACATCTGTTTTAATGTGCCACTTTATATTTTGTAATCTTTGCATAAGTTCTAAGAGTAGTAACACCTCTCCCCATGTCTCGGAATGTTTTTTGTTACGGTATTATGGCCTAGAAACGACTCCAAAGGTCAAAGGATCACAGCCTTCGAAATAGAAGATTATATTCTCTAATTGTTCCATTGCTATGCAATCCAAAATGTGTATTTAATTTTTAAACTGCAGTATCACAACTCAGTTTGATATTCTTTTCAATAAAAACATGATTTGAAATAAAGAGTTTCATCAATAGATTTCCCCATGTTTGTATATAAGATAATATGTATTAAAAGTACTGTTCTGTGGTGTATTTTGCATGTGTTTCTTCAGAACTGGATGTTGTTGAGTAAGTTACTGCTTACAGTAAATTAAAGCAGGTGAGGTACCACTACCCTCACTGACGAGTGACTTTAAGTTAAAGGAAAATGTGGAGGAAAAATCAAGAAGCTGGGCCGGATGTCTTCAGGATCTTCACCACACTGTAGAGAATAACAGTCACCAATAAAACACTGAGTCAAAAAAGTTCAGATGTGAGCAAAGTTTACTGTTCAAGCAAAGCATGCAGTACAGCAAACATGAGTCCTTCCATGGAAGCACTGATCTCTCAATGCACAGCTCCTGCCTTTTATACTCTTTCTGGAACCCCCCTTCTGTGGTTTTACAACTTTAGTACCTCCTCCTGACCTTGAATTGCCACTTTGATTAGACACCATTATTTTCTTTTTTATCCATTCTCCTGTGTTTGAGAAACAATGGTGTCATTTCTCCAGTGGTCATCACTCCAAGTCATCTGATGTGCTTGGTTCACAATAAACAATCGTGTCATCTGCTAGGTGTTTTCCAAGTCCTAAGGGCTCATCCTCTTTGGTCCATAGTTAATGGTGTCTGACCACAATGTTGAGTCTATTTTTTAAAAACATGTGCTTTCAGTGTCCTCCTTGGTATCTTCCATTTCCCCTAAGGGTGGGTTAAACATCTGCTATTTTCCATATGCTTTGTTCATAGTTAACAGTCATATGATGTTTTTCTCATGTCCCTTAGTTTATCTCACATGCTTTGTTCATAGTTAACAGTCATCTGATGTTTTCCTCATGTCTTTTAGTTTTATTACCGCCTATCCTTACATTGGGCCTTTTCATAGGGGTTTTCCCTTAGGTCATTCGTACTCCTGCTCATGTAAGCATGTGATAACTAATGCATCTATTCTACAGCTAATCATGCTCGATGTCTCTTCATCTGTTTATAACATGCTGGTGCTCTTTAATACTACGGTGCTCATTAATACTACGTTATACAATTACACTCGGTATTAGACTTCCAGTGATCTGTTAAACCAACTATTGTCATACGGTTAGTGTCCAGTTTTCATTGATTCTATCTAATTTTATTCCCCACAAAAACGCACAAACATGGACAGTCAATTCAATTTACGCAGGTTTATTTGCACCCGAAACCCAACATAATCTGCAAATAAGCATTAATTGTTAATTGAAGAAATGAAAAACAATTGTTATTTTAAACTATTCCAAATTCCATAAAATATTCAAATGACTATTATTTGTCATAATAATTAATAACACATTCCCAATGAGTGACATTTCATAACATCCCAAATTCCTAGAACACAATATGCAAGTGAGTATTTATTGTGAAATATAATAATTAATAACACATTCCACACAAGTGATATTTTATACTTACCCACATTTCCAAGAACACAATATGCAAGTGAGTATTTATTGTTAATTATAATAATTAATCACAGATTCCAGATGAGTGATATTTACACTATCCCTAGTTCCATGAATACAGTATGTAAATGAGAATTAATAACAAATTCCAAACAGTGACATTTTGCACTAATTAAATCCATTTTTTTTTCTACACATGACGCAAGACGATTGACAGTTTGTTTGTTTTTTGTTTGTTTTTTTCAAAAATGTAATCTCATTCCTAAAACTCCATCTGTGAAGTTACAGCGCCCCAAAAACTAAAAAGCGGTACTACATTTCAAAAATGTCCAACTTTGACAATTTTTAACTCAGTAACTGTACATCTTTGGGGCGGGGTTATTATTGGAGATATGATTTTTTAAACATTAAACTTTTGTTTCCAAGAAGTACATCCGAATGTCCAATAATGATTTAAATTCCACTAAAGGATCCTAATAAATTAAGGTCTGTATCCCGGCCCTAACCCTCACCCTAACCTTTCCCTTCCCACTCCTAAACCTAACCCCTCTCTCCCCTACCCGAAACAGGGTCTGTACCCTAACCCACGTCCCAATCCTAAACCTAATCCAACCCTCCCTTGCCCTAACCCCAACCCGGACTCCAACCCCTCCACCCACACTCCCATAAACATTCTACGTTTTATCTCCACCTTCTCACACAAAATCACCAGATTCCACCAGACCATTAAACATAACTTCACCCACTTTCAGTCACAACACCCAGCCTTCCACAACCACAAAACTATATCAGTATACCGCAGAAATAAAAACTTACAGGACATTTTGATACATTCCAAATTTACAGACCACAGACCCCACACACACCTACAATATAACACACACTACAAAAACAGGAAATTCATCACTAACACACACAGTGGAGCCTCTCATCCCACCCTTGGAACATTTTCTCTCAATACCAGCAATATTATCTACGGCGGTCATCTGCCTTGACCGGTTGGGTTGAAGGGGGGGGGGGAGCAGGAGGAAAGAGAACATACAGCAGCACAATACAGTTCCACATAGGGATGTAAAGCAATAGCTGTGGTACTGGCATTGATGTTAACACCAACAGAAACAACACTAAGAGCAACATTATAATAGCAATACTAATAATAAGAGCAACAACAGTAATAGCAGCAGCGGGTGCAGAGCAGGAGCACGGGGGCAGCAGGTGGCCGCAACCACAGACCCAGACTCTACAGCTCCGGAGGCAGAAATACCTGCAGAAAGCAAGAGAAGGGGAGGGAGAGAGAGAGAGAGAGAGGAGAGAAAGCACACAACTACGGGAAGAAGTTGAATTAATAACAAGCATTGATGGGATATGAGGGCGTACAGATGGAGAGGAAGAGGAGGAGAGAGGAGCTCAGTGCATCATAGGAAGTCCCCCGGCAGTCTAGGTCTATAGCAGCATAACTAAGGGGTGGCTCAGGGGTCACCTGAGTCAGCCCTACTATTAGCTTTATCAAAGAGGAAAGTCTTAAGCCTACTCTTAAATGTGAGAAGGTTGTCCGCCTCCCGTACACAAACTGGGATCTGGTTCCACAGGAGAGGAGCTCGATAGCTGAAGGCTCTGGCTCCCATTCTACTTTTAGATACTCTAGGAACCACAAGGAACCCTGCATTCTGGGAGTGCAGTGCTCTAGTGGGGTAATAGGGTACTATGAGCTCTTTAAGATATGATGGTGCCTGACCATTTAGGGCTTTGAAGGTGAGGAGAAGGATTTTAAATTCTATTCTAGATTTTACAGGGAGCCAATGTAGAGAAGCTAATATTGGAGAAATATGATCTCTTTTTCTGGTTCTTGTCAGTAAACGTGCCGCAGCATTCTGAATCAGCTGGAGAGTCTTAAGGGACTTATTGGGGCAGCCTGATAATAGAGAGTTGCAATAGTCCAGCCTAGACGTAAGAAATGCAAGGATGTGCCTGATTTTTGCAATGTTACGTAAATGAAAAAAGGCAGTTCTTGAAGTTTGTTTTATGTGGGAGTTAAAGGACATATCCTGATCAAAGATAACTCCAAGATTCCTTACGGTTTCGCTGGAGGCCAGGGCAATGCCATCTAGAGAAACTATATCTTTAGATAATGTGTTTCGAAGGTGTTTGGGGCCAAGTACAATAACTTCGGTTTGTCTGAGTTTAACATCAGAAAATTGCAGGTCATCCAGGCCTTTTTATGTCCTTAAGGCATGCCTGAAGTTTAGCTAATTGATTGGTTTCATCTGGCTTGATCGATAAATGTAATTGGGTATCATCTGCATAACAATGAAAATTTATGGAGTGCTTCCTAATAATATTGCCTAAAGGAAGCATATACAAGGTAAATAGAATTGGTCCAAGCACAGAACCTTGTGGAACTCCGTGACTAACTTTTGGCGCATAGAGGATTCATCATTAACGTGTACAAACTGATATCGATCTGATAAATAGGATTTAAACCAGCTTAGTGCAGTACCTTTAATGCCAATAAAATGTTCTAGTCTCTGTAATAGAATGTGATGGTCAATGGTATCGAATGCAGCACTAAGATCTAGTAAGACAAGTACAGAGACAAGTCCTTTGTCTGATGCAATTAGAAGGTCATTTGTAACTTTCACCAGTGCTGTCTCTGTGCTATGATGCACTCTAAATCCTGACTGAAAATCCTCAAACAGCTTGTTGTTGTGCAGAAAGTCACACAACTGATTGGCGACTGCTTTCTCAAGGACCTTAGAGAGAAAAGGAGGGTTAGATATAGGTCTATAATTTGACAAAATCCCTGGATCAAGAGTGGGCTTTTTAAGAAGAGGCTTAATTACAGCTACTTTTAAAGGACTGTGGCACATAGCCTTTAAATAAGGACAGATTGATCATATCTAGTACATAAGTGCTAACTAAGGTAAATTTCTTTTAAGAAAGCCTAGTTGGGACGGGCCCAAGAGACACGCTGATGGCTTAGATGAGGAAATCATGGAAGCTAGTTGATTACGGTCGATGGGAGAAAAGCAGTCTAAATGTACAGGTTTTACAGTTGTTTCTAAGGTTCCTGTGTTTGAAGATAAGTCAGTACCAACTGAGGGCAGGAGGTGCTGAATTTTTTCTCTAATAGTTAGAATTTTATCTTTAAAGAAGCTCATGAAGTCATTACTACTGAGATCTATAGGAATACATGGCTCAACAGAGCTGTGACTCTCTGTCAGCCTGGCTACAGTGCTGAACAGAAACCTGGGGTTGTTCTTATTTTCCTCTATTAATGATGAGTAGTAGGCTGCTCTGGCATTACGAAGGGCCTTCATAAATTTTTAAGCAAGACTATCTTGCCAGGCTAAACGCGGATTCTTCCAGATTGGTGGAACGCCAATTTCTTTAAGTTTTCGTGATGTTTGTTTTAATTTGCGGGTTTGCGGGTTATACCATGGAGCTAACCTCCTCTGTTTTATTATCTTCTTTTTTAGAGGGGCGATAGAGTCGAGTGTCATTCGTAGTGAGCCTGCAGCACTATCAACAAGATGATCAATTTGGGAGGGACTAAAGTTAGCATGGGAGTCATCTGTTACATTGAGACATGTAAATGAATTTAAATGTCGATGGAATCTACTTCAATTTATTACAGCAATTATCAGATAGACATCTAGTGTAGGAATGTTTGCCTAATAGCGTGTAGTCCAGTAATAGGAATTCAAAAGTTAATAGAAAATGGTCTGATAAAAAGAATTCTGTGGAAAGACTATTAGATGTTCAATTTCAATCCCATAAACAAGAACAAGGTCGAGGGTGTGGTTAAAACAGTGAGTGGGTTTATGTACACTCTGACAGAAGCCAATCTAATCTAGTAATGAGATAAACGCAGCACTAAGGCTATCATTTTCTACATCCACATGAATATTAAAATCACCTACAATAATTATTTTATCCGTTTTAAGGACTAAACCTGATAAGAACTCTGAGAATTCAGATAAAAATTCAGAATACGGTCCAGGAGCTCGGTACACTATAACAAATAGAATTGGCTGTACTGTTTTCCAGGTTGGGTGTGAAAGGCTAAGAACAAGGCTTTCGAATGAGTTATAATTTAGTTTCGGTTTCGGTTTGATTAATAGGCTTGAGTCGAAGATGGCTGCAACTCCACCTCCTCGGCCTGAGCCTCTAGGAATGTGAGTATTAATGTGACTGGGGGGAGTGGATTCATTTAGGCTAACATATTCATCGTGACACAGCCAGGTTTCAGTAAGACAAAATAAATCAATATTATGATCTGATATTAGATCGCTTACTAGAACAGCTTTAGATGAGAGAGATCTGATGTTTAAGAGTCCACATGTCCACATTTAATTCTCCTATTTTTGTACTGTTGCAGTGGAGGTTTTACTTTTTATTAGGTTTTTATGATTAACTCCTCTTCTGTTTACTTTGGATTTAAATAATTTAAGTGGTCTGGGGGCAGACAACCTCTCTGTGGAGTTTAGGGTGGGTA
>SEMN01001827.1:0-24611 GCA_005408345.1 Macquaria australasica | reverse complement strand
CAGAGGTTGTCGGGTTTGGAATATTATATCATTCTAAAAGGTGAACTTGAAAATAGGGGTTTGTATCTGTAAGCTTAGTTTTGTAGACTTGTACATGTGATTTTCTGTCTGCAGACTCCGTTTGTGCATTCAGACACAGGCTGCAAACTCATTTTCACAATCGCGGCGGCAAAAGTACTTAACGCTCGTGTGCTCACACAAGCTTACGGACTTTTGACACATTTACTACGTGGTATGTTTTGTACACAGGGTTTCACAAAAGAAACAGGGTATCTGCAAGGGAGGGAGGACGGGACCTCCAGCTTCTGACCAATCAGTGTCTTTGAAATTGCTAAGCACAACACAGTTGGCTGGTCAACACTGTCAGTCAACCATCGTGCTCAGTCAACATAGAGCCTGTAAAGAGATCCAACCCCTGAACACTGTTATATTTTAAAGATTTATTCTCTGCAGCCCCTAATTAAGATACATTGACTTTTATTGAAGTTATTTTTGATATTTTTCATTTACCTTTTCATATTCCATTTAATTATTTAATTTAGTGTATTCTTCTTCACACATTGGAATCTTAATTTGTACAAAGATGTTCATTTCATGTCCACAAGCTGGTTGTCTGTGTGTTTATAATGTTCAGTAAAGAAAGAGATCCAGCCCTGAAAGATGGACTCCACCAGGCCTCTGTGACACCAGCAAGTCAACAAAATACATCAACTTGTGTCAGAAAAGGTCCAGAAAACAATGTTTAGAAATATAGTAATATTTTTAATAATGGGTCGTCCTGGTCAGGTAACAACAACATTTCTTTTTCAACACAACAGTAAGAAAATAGAGTATATTATATACAGTATATAGTGAGTAGAAACACTACAGACAGGGACTGGTTAGAGTTTACTTTATACTAATGCTGGTTAGCTGGCTGGCTAACGTTAGCTGGCTGACTGGGCCCATTATTAAAAAACATTTCTAAACATTTTGGGGTTTTTTACCTTCCAAACAAGTTAATGTTACATCTGACACAAGTTTATGTATTTTGTTGACTTACTGGCGGTTGTGGTTGTGTTTCAGTCATCGATAAATTGACTGATCGATCGATCAGTGTTTTTCTTTTGGGAGGGGGACTGACAGTGTTGATTAGCCAACTGTGTTGGCTAGTCAATGCACAGACTGGCAACACGGAGTCTGCAGACAGAAAACAACAAACCCCTGTTTTCAAGTTCACCTTTTAGAATGATATAATATTCCACAGTCGGGACATTAAACGTCGTCACGCCGAACACAGAAACTCATCGACTCACTCGTCCTCCTTTACAGCCTCGGTGGGTTTATACTGCAAACTGTTCTAACTCAAACTTTCCCAAAGGCTTTTGTAGAAGAGGTCAGTGCTGGAAGCTCAGTGGTGGAGACGCTGAAGTCATGTGACCGTGGTGGAGCTGGTTTACAGCCTAACGTCAGCTTTTTACTTCTGGAGGTTGACTTTACGCTTCAAACATCATAAAAGTGGAGTTCATTTGTGAAGATTATCTTGCTGAAAAAAAGTATCATAAACTTTAGTTTAGATTTTCTGCAATAATCCAAAATCCAATGGAAACATCCCATTGGCTGTTTGTGGAGGGAACCAGGGCGATGCTAACTTCCTGGTTGGACTACAGAAACGCATCATCATCCCTGCAGCCGCTATAACCCGCTGCTAGAAGGGCAACATCCTGACCTGACGTGTGTCCAAGATTTGGCTTTTAAAATGTAATAAAATGAAATGATCTGGTGAAATCTACTGAAAGGTGTTAAACAACAAGTGCTGCTGGAAGTGTTTTCATTAAGAGCAGATTAGTTTTGTAAACCTGCTGGAATATCTGATAAAAATATGAATCAATATAATATTAAATAAATCCCTGAGTTCAGTATGTTTGTGACTCTGGCTGAGATGGAGGTGAAATATGTGAACCTGGGCTGTGGTTTACTGCTCTCTTCCTGTCACAAACACTGTTTGACATCTGTTCATCTGTTGGTTTTTGTTCAGGCTGCAGGGATCATTTCTCACTGTGGAGATCATAACAGGAGCAGTAGTAGGTGGCTGAATGAGAGAGTTTAACTGTCTGGATCTTCAACTCACAGCCGTTCTGTTTTCTCTCAGCCGAGAAATCATCTTTCTGAGGATGATTATAGCTGTAATCTATTTCACCATTACTCTTAGCAATATCAAGAATCACTCTGAATGTTTCTGTGTCTTTCTTCTGGTACCAGAATATATAACTGCCACTACACTGGTCAGTTCCTCCACAGCTGAAGGAGACAGTTTGACCAACTCTCCTGGTCAATGTTAAATCGTCCTGAATCAGATCTGCTGCCATGGCAACCAGCGCTGCAGAGAAACAGACAGGTAGATGAAGGTCAGTGTGACAGTGTTTGTTAAAGGTTGAGTCTGTGGGCTCCTGATTGGCTGGAAACACTCACCTGAACACAGACAGCACAGAGCAGCAGCTGGGAGGAAAAGCATTTTGTGCAGTGGTGTTTCCTCTGGTGAACCTGGGGAGAAGTGGCGCTCTGATGCAGCTGAGGCCAAACAAGGACGAGCTGGGAGATCAGACCAGGGCCACGTGGTTTCTAACAGGTCCTCAGACCTCCCATCAGCCCCTGCGGCGGACAGATAAGGCTGCTGTTGCTGATTGACAGCTCAGCTGAAGCTGCTGTGTGGTTTTCCGCTGAGTCGGAGCTTTTACTGTTTGTACACAGGTGTTAATGTGACAACAATCAATCTGCTTTCATTACAATTCATCACCTCTGTTGAAGTGTTTCAAATCACTACAGGTACATTAGAAAAAAGAACAGTTACAAACTCGGCTGATTTTAACAGTGAAAATGATCAATTCAAGGCAGGAACATATAGTTGTATATCTCTAGTATAAAAGAGATTTACAGATATAATATATAAAAGTATATAAAGTCTAAAAAGCTTCTTTTTTCATTGTGTGCTTCGTCAAACTGACACCTTCATTCTCCAAAACTCTGTTTGTGTTCAACCTTCAAATGTCTGTTGTTGAAGAAGAAGATGAAGCTGACTGTCAGCCAGCAGAGGGGCTTCATTTATTATTCACACTATTTATCTTTCTTTTATTATCTTCATTTTAATGTTGTTTCTAAATGATGACAGACTTCTCTGCTTCTCTGAACTGATTCAGTTAGAAGTTTCTTCGTCTTGATTTTAATCTGACAGCAGATAAAAAATCTGGGTCACGATGATGCAGAAATTAAAAAAAAACATTCCTGTTTGCACAAACACATTCAGGTTGGTGGTGAATTTAGTAACACAGACTGTTATCTGTTGTCTAAGAGCTGTGATGAAAATACAAAACTACAAATCCACTCAACTCCTGAACTGTGATTTTAACCCTTAAACGCCCCCTTACCTTTCTGTCATTTAACTGAATCATTTAATTTCTATGACACATGAAACCTTTTCCACACACAGTGTCACATATTTATTTTGTCTTCTGTTGTTCAGTCTCTTCATTAAAGCTACAGGATGTTTCACTGAGCCAAATATTCAAAGCCAAGACTCCATCAAATGGAACATTTCTACATGTCTGCTGCATCATTTTAGACACATTTCCCCAAAATCCAGCCTGACAGATTTGGTCTTTTTGTAAACTTTGGGATCTCCACTAGAATCTAAAGTAAAGTTCAGAGGGTTAGTTTGTAAAGACGAAGCCACCGGAGGGTTCAGAAGAGTTGAAATCCAGGTGTGGTCCTCACATCTGAAGCAGTGGTTATGGTGCTGGGAATCAAACCCCAGACGTTGCAGTTATGTGTTATGAGTCTTAACCTTTCAGCCACCAGGACGTCCCTGTAGTCTGAATTTAGGATCCATGGAGGTTTTATATTTGTAAAACTTTCCCAGAGTCTAGAAAAATGACATTAAAGTGTCCGAACCCAACGCACAGCCAGTTTGATGTTGTTTTCTTGTTTTCAAGTACCTCAAATTTGTACTTAAGTACAAGTACAAGTACTAATCAGCAGATGAATCCAGAATGAATCATTAGATACAAACTAGTTGTGCAACAACACTCTGCGTCTCCACCTGATACTACTACTACTGCTATTATTACTGATACCACAGCTACTATACCCAGTTTGTAGAGCAGACATCTTAAAGCACAGGTCAGGTGTAAGTATTCACATTAATGATGGCTCTGATCCTTTCCACTGTCCCTGTAAAACATGTTAATGAGTCAGCATGAATGAATCCGAGGCCCCAGAGCTGGAACACAGAACTGAAAAGCAGCAGATTTTATTAATGTTGTTATTAATTACACCAGATTCATTTTCCTGCTGTCACATGTCAAAATGGCCACCATATAAAAGTTGTGCATGTGTTGCTGCTGCTGCTGTCAGGATTATAACTGTGACGCTGCTGCCCTCTAGTGGCTGCAACAACACACTGCGTCTCCACCTGAAACTCCTACTACTGCTATTAATACTGATACTACAACTACTGTACTGCTGTTACTGTGTAGAACAAATCCTTCACACTGCTGCCCTCTAGTGGCTGCAAGGACACACTGACTCACACACTCACACTGCTACAATTACTATTACCAGGCAATACTACTACTACTACTACTACTACTACTACTACTTCTGCTGGCTTCTGCTGCTCCTACTAATACTAATAATACTTCTACTTATGGGCTGCAACTAACTGACTTGACTTTCATTATCAATGAATTTGTTTCGATTAACTGATGAATCGTTTTGTCTATAAAATGCCAGAATGCAGTGAGAAATTAAACTCATTAAACTTCCCCAGAGCTGCATGTGACGTCTTCAGATTGTTTGTTTTATCCGACCGACACAAAGTGATATTCAGTCTATTATCATATAGAGCTGTTACTGTCAGACCAAGAAAAGCAGAAAATTCTCAAATTTGAGAACCTGAAGCCATCCTTTTTTTTTTCTTTTTTTATTGCCATTATTGCCAATATGATCAATTGATTATCAAAATAGTTGCCTATTGATTTTCTATCAACTGACTAATCAGTTAATCAACTAATTGCTGCAGCTGTGCTTCTTCCGATACTTCAGTTTCATAAAACTTTGACCCTAATGATGCAACAACACACCTCCTTCAAGCTACAGGCCTTTTACTCTTACTGCTACTACCACTAATAATAATAATAATAATAACTTCATTTATATAACACGGAGGAAACTAATTCGGCCGCTTGTATCCACGATCTCATTCTTTCGGTCACCATCCAAAGCTTGTGACCACAGGCGAGGGTTGGAATGTAGATCAACTGGTAAATCGAAAGCTTTGCCTTCCAGCTCAGCTCCCTCTGAACCACAAAGGTCCGTTACAATGCCCGCATTACAACAAGACCCCGAGATACTTGAACTCCTTCACTTGGGGCAGCAACTCACTCCCAACCCGGAGGGAGCACTCCACCTTTTTCCTGGCTGGGAACCAGGACCTCAGACTTGGAGGTGCTTACTCTCAAACCCGAATACAAACCGCTCCAGTGCGTGCTGAAGGTCTCGGTCCGATGAAGCCAACAGAGCCACATCATCTGCAAAGAGCAGAGATGCAATGCTGAGGTCCCCAAACCAGACACTCTCCTCCCCCCGGCTGCACCTTGAGATCCATGAAGATCACAAACAGAATCAGTGACAAGGGACAGCCCTGGTAGAGCCCAACACCCACTGAAAACATGAAGGTGGGCTCAGCCTTAGAGACAGGGTAAGGAGCTCAGACATCCGAAGGGAGCTCGGAGTAGAGCCGCTGTTCCTTCACGTTGAAAGGAGCCAGTTGAGGTGGTTTGGGCATCACATCAGGATCCTCCTGGACTCCTTCCTGTGGAGGATTTCTGGGCACATCCAACTGGTAGGAGACCCAGGGGTAGACCCAGAACATGCTGGGGAGATTATATATCTCATCTGGTTTGGGAATACCTCGGGATCCCCAGGAGGAGCTGGAAAACATTGCTGGTGAGAAGGACGTCTGGACTACCTTGTTTAGCCTGCTGCCACCGTGACCCAGTCCCAGATAAGCTGCAGAAAATAGATGGATGGATGGAATATATAGCAGCTTTCAAAACAATGTGATGTAAGTTCTGTTCATATCTGACAAAGGTTTCACCACGGCAACGGTGTCTTATAAGTCAATGTGGGCTGGCACTTGTGTACGCAAGACACAATAACTAAGTAATTTCAATGTATGTAAGCACTTTGAAACAAGCTCAATGTGTGAGTTATATAAATATATATATAAATGAATTTTTTTTACTTTTCTACTACTACCACTACTACTACTACTACTACTAATGCTAGTACTACTTTTCACAATGTCTGTCCCAGTCTTTTTTCTCCCATTCTGCCTCTCTGTCCTCCCTTCTGCCACATTCCCACTTCCAGCATTGCCATTCTCCATCCATCCACCAGATGCCCTCAGACTTTCCCACCTGTCCCAGTCACATGACTCTCACATTCACCTGCTCACCTGTTTCCACTTTCCCTCCTCAGCCCTGCAGTATATAACCGGCCCGTTTCCTCTCATTTCCTGCCACACTGTCAGTGTTGCTATGTGACTTATGGCCTTTGCATCCAGCCATTTGTACCTGATCCTGTATTTTGACCTGTTACCTGTTCCTGACCTGCTACCCAGTCACACCGTCTTGGATTGGTTTGACTGTTGTAGTAGTAGTAGTACTACTACTACTACTACCACCACCAGCAGCATTTCTCGCAGCAGACATTTGTACTTGTTGTAGCAGGTACAGCTCAGGTGTAACTAACAACATTAACAATGGCTCTGATCTGTCAGTGAGCCAGCCCACTAAAATGGCCGTTATTAAGGTTCTTCACCTGTGATTTTCCTGCTGTCAGACGCAACAAAATGTCATGAAAAAGGTCTTTTCTACAACTACTGCGTGTTCCTCATTATAAGCAGGTTTGGAGTCTATAGTGTGTGTAATGCACAAAGGAGATGGAGGAGCTGCTCACAGCTGGAAAACAATGTAAAGAGATTGTGGATGATGGTGAGACAGCTCCACAAAGATGTAGGAAAACACATCAATAAAAAGTTTAACTAGCAAAGTCGCAGTTTGATTGATGTCCGATGTTGCGTGTGTTGTTTCCGTTTATGTACAAAACGGTAAAGTCTTTGATTCTTTTGAACACTGAAACAGTACACTATGAAGATTAGTATATAGTATGGATTTGGGAATACTGCTGCTCTCTAGTGGCCACAACAACACACTGCTTTACTTCCAAGGCCTTTTACTACTGCTGCTGCTTCAGCTGCTGTTACCAAGCCCTTCCTGAAATATCTCAACAACTATTGGATGGATTGTGATGAAATTTTTTTCTGTTTTTGGCACTGACAAAGAAGCCCTTTAGTCATTTTTGTCTGAGGACTTGTTGGCACTCATCAACACCAAGTGTAAACTGTAAAGTGCACCTTTGATGACTAAAGTCCCCTTAAAGAAAGTCCATGGACATGACCTCCAGGTGTTGGTCTCTGGGCTCAGTTCGACTTTGTGTGGGTGGAGGGCTCAGTGGAAAAAAGGCTTACAGACAGCAAGAGAAAAGACAAACACCTACAGAGAGGGAGAGGAGTTGGTGAGTGTGTACAGCAGCAGATATGAATTTGCTCTCAGTGGTTATTAGGACTCATAAAAAACTGTTGACAGCGAATCAACACTTCCTTTCCTGCAGCAGACGTGTGGCTACTACTACTTCCACTAGTAATAATAATAATAATAGTAATAATAATAATTGATTCATTATACAGAGGAAAGGCAGGTGCAAAAAGTAAAAATGCTTAATATAATATAGAAAAATGATAGACATTTACTTAAATCACAGTTTTTAAATATTTAGTGAATACAATCCCAAAGACAACCATGTGCTATATATACAAAACAACAAAAACATCCAAAGTACATAAAATATCTTTCTGCTTATTTTTAAGATTAGAGCAAAGAAATGTTTCTTTTTCAGCAAAAATAAGAGTAATAAAAAAGATTAACAAAAGTAAACATCTTACATATTTGCTTAGTTTATTTTCTCATGTAGTCCACTTTAATCATAAGTAATTATTAATTAACTACTAAAACCCAAATTAGTAATACTGATGATATTTTATATAATAACGTGTAGTAATATATCGTTATTATACATCATTTATAATATTTGTAAAACATTCTCTTTTTTTTTTTCTTGTCAGTTTTTCATTTGAAATTATTTCTGCAACTAAAGATAAAACACTTCTTAAATGTTGGTGTTTCTCAAATCTTCCATCTTCTCATAAATTTCTCCTTTTTAAAAAATACAGTTTTAGAGAAGTTTTAAGTTTTTGCCCTCAAAGTGTTTAAATCACCATGAGAGGATTTTAAACATTGACTCCTCGACCACAATATTTACAAAAATATGTGGTCCATCTGTTATCATTGATCAGAGCAACAGAGACACAAACCACAGAGACAAACAAGTCATCTTGTTGTTTCACCCGCCTCAAAGTAAAACAGCTGTATCTCTTTGTGAAGCAGAACTACAGCGTCCATGTTGGTTCACCTCAGGTCTCATAATCAGGTCACAGTTGATAAAACCTGCTGTCAGACCCGTCAGAGTCGTCTGTCCATCTCAACCAGAGCTCAGTTTAAAATAGTTCACCTCGTTAACCCCGCTGACCCGCTGATCTCCTGAGAATTACCTTCTAGCTTCAGTTTTTATCAGTGTAGCTGTCTGTGCTTCACTCACACCGCTCGCTATGTGTCACATAATTGTGGCATGAAACATGTTTTTAAGCTCCACGTCTGTTTTCCTCTGACTTACAAACATAACTACACTGATGTCTTGTGTTATGGTCTGTGAATGCTGTCAGAACACGCGTGCACAGCTGAATGATTCTGGTGTAAACACTGATCAAAAACTGAAGATGTCGCTGTTGTACTGCTTTTGCTGCTCAGCTGGTGCAGACAAGACTCAAAACTACTTAAAAAAGGTCAATTTACAGCTCAGGAGGTACAGGTTCAGCTTTTGGTCAGGCTTTCTCTTGATGGAAAACTATGCCCTGGTTATTGAATTATTATTTATAGAGATGACTTTTTATTGATTCTTTAAGGGTTTAATTTCCCCAGCCTGACCCCAACTTGTAACATAATACAGCATATTAGGACATGTGGGAACGGAAGATAGCCTGCATACATTTTTAACATCAATACAAATACAATTTCTAATTGATCTGTTTGTTGAAATTTTTAACATATTTCAAATTGAAATGAGAGTGTAAATTTTGTCTTTTTTGAGTTATATTTATTCTACAATTTATAACTTTAGTATTTCTTTGTGAAGCATTTTGTGATTCTGTCTTGAAATTTGTAATAAATATAAATCTTAGTTTACGTATAATTAGTTTACCAATCAATTTTCTTGATCAATTTTATTGATTTAGAAAAAATAAACACAGCCATCATTTTGCCAACATTTTAAGTTCAGCCCGACTGATCGAGCCGCTGTGTGATCATTTTATAGCAGTTGTAGCTTCAAAGCTGCTCTGCTGTTTGTTCATGTGCGTAAACAACAGTGTCATCAGCGTAGAGTCGAACATCCACACTGACACAGTTATAAAAGGGGGTCAGCACTGAACCTGGTGGCACACCCACACCTACTTACTTGTATATAACAGCTATATGTTTAGATTTGCTCATCTTTGTTCAGCTTTGCTGTCCTTGTTTAGCGGCGTGCTTATATTCATATCTACCTGTACATTTGTTCTTGGCGATGTGTGAAAGTATTTTGAGAGCTACTTACAACCAGAGTCAAATTACTTGTAGGTGTCAACATACATGGCCAATGAAGTTGATTCTGTTTCTGATCATTTGCGATGAAGCCAAACTGAAATCCATAAAATCAACTTTATAAAACACAGACTGCATGATGTATTAAAAAGGAAGAAAAGAACAGGAAAAGTACTATAAAGAATAAAACATCTACCAGACAGCTGATGATTAGACTATTATTATACAAGTCACAATTAAAGGGAAGGAAATATATCAAAATGACACAAAACCACAGAATTTAAACTTAGTAAATTCAAATATGTGTATATATTTATTTATATTTTTATGATGACTGTATCTAACCTGTGCATCAAAAGATACATTTTACAACCAAACTCAACACGTCATAATTGACATTTCTGACTACTGATCAAAGTGATCAATGGAATGAATTGATGAGATCTGATAGTGAGAGAAGGTGAACAGAAAACAGTCAGTCAGCATGTGTGCAGTTGATGGACGGTCCCTTGTTTCTGAGGCTCATCAGCAGAGAGAGTCCACAGCAGTACACCAGACTCTTCACTATCAGCACTGTGTACAGCAGCAGGAGCAGCTTCACCTGGTACTGGGACGGGACTGAAGCTGCTGCTGGAGGTGATGGTGAAGGTGATGGTGGAAGTGATGTTGGAGGTCCTGATGGAGTCGATGTTGGAGGTGATGTTGGAGGTGGAACCTCTGAAACAGAAAAGGAGTCAAAAAGAAATGTCAGTCCTCTGCTCCTCTGCTCTCTTTGACAGCGTCTCCACATGAAGCTGAATCATTACCTTTTTCTGCTTGGGCCTCCGCTGTGCCCCCCTCGTGCTGGACGTAGCAGCGGTATTCATACGTGTAGAGAGCTTCCTGATCAAACACTCCGATGGCAGCGGTGCATCCCAACTCTTTGAGTTTCAGCTGCTCTCCCTGATCAGCCAGCTCCTCCAGAGGACCATTCTGCTTCCGTCTTTTCCAGGAGAACTGGACCAGAGGAGGAAACATGGCTGAGGCCACACACAGCAGGGAGGTCTTCCCCTCCAGGTGAGCTCTGGATGCTGCTGGGTACACGCTCACCACGGGCTTCACTACCGGCTCATCTGAAGTTTGACAGCAGCAACAAGCAGCACAGACACACATTCACACAGTCAACAGCAGCTTCCAGCACTGCACTGCATTCAGTCTGATCCTGGAAACTACATGGACTCTGATCACTAAACTACTCATCAATACAGCACAAAGATCACTACATGTACTGTATTCACCTTCATATCAAACACTGCTATCATTTCATCATATGTCACAAGTGAAAGTAAAAACGTTCTTCTTTAACGTGTAAAGTCCATTCTTATTGTTAATATTACAACAATCATCCCTACTAATAATATAATATCATTATTTAATCTCTTGTTAACATCATTGTAAATTTTTCCTTCATAGAAAGTAAAAGAGTTTCCTTCTTTATGGTTAAACTTCTACTGTGTGAATGATGTTAATCTGGGTTATTTGGTTTCTCAGAACATTGGAGTCTTCTGATCATATAATCAAAAATAAAGTCACTCCCTCTCAGATATTTTTATGTTCCATGTGAGAATAAAAACACCAAGAAAAATCTGATTTCTGTTCAACAGTTGGGTGAAAACCTGCAAAATGTACATTAGTAAAGTTGTATAAGAATATTCTAATGCGTTTTTCTTTATGTA
The DNA here is from genome assembly GCA_005408345.1 of Macquaria australasica. Lineage (NCBI taxonomy): Eukaryota > Metazoa > Chordata > Actinopteri > Centrarchiformes > Percichthyidae > Macquaria > Macquaria australasica. The sequence continues at coordinate 13,102 of SEMN01001827.1, read as the reverse complement.
ATAACTCAGTTTATTTCAACCTTTTATTCTTTGAACCTTGATTTTAATTTCCGGACTCTCATTCTGGTTGCAACCTCTGGAAGAAGTTGAATGTAAAACAGATAGCTGTCACATTTTCTGCACTCTGCCTTTGTATAAGAAATACAATATATTTGTATGAATGCATGTTATTGTCTTCCACCCTTTTCCACTCGATACTTCACAAAATGCTGTTTAGAAATATAGATAAAAATAAAACATGTCTTTTCCCCTCATCAGTTACGCTTCTTCAGAGCTTGGTGCACATGCTTATATGATTAAATAAGTTATCTTGATTTAAAGTGTTAAATAATCATATTTATTTCAGTCTTTTCTGGCACTGCACCACATGTGGCTCTGCATCCTGAAAGTATGTTCTCACCACAAACTGCCACATTATACAAACTTCAGCTCCTCATTTGATTCAACACAAACATGTCATCAGATATTACAAATAATGGACATTTAAATATTTAGAAACGGGAGGCTGTGAAGGTCAAAAGGCAGAAGACCATTAATATATATAAAATATTATTACAACATGTATAGTGTGTTATATTATATTATATTTTTACCACCATATACTCCATGTCTATATACGTCCATGAATATATATACTACAACATTATTTAAATATGAGTATATCCGTATGTATGTACAGTAACTAATACATTACGTTTACCAGCATAAACTTTGCATAGAATGTTTACTATTATATATTTGAAATGATGTTAAGTTTCCTGCACTATTAAGATTTATAGTAAATGTGTGTGTGTGTGTGTGTGTGTGTGTGTGTGTGTGTGTGTGTGTGTGTGTGTGCTGTCATACATCATAATATATCCTATGTAATACGAATATATAAATTAGTGTACATGAATTCAATTTATTGTAAAAAGATTTAAAATCTGTTTGCCTTCATGCATTAATATGTCTTATGCTAAAAAACACATTTCCCATCATATGAAATATAAACACCATAAAAAACATTTTACCAGTTAAAAAATACAGAATAATTATTATCTTGTACAATATAAAATGTTTAGCAATATATGCATTTAAAATACATTTGTAAACACATATTAAAATATGTTTCACATCACAGATCATCTTGTTTTTAAAAAGAATTATTAAGAGGTTATAAAAGCGCTGTACTTTGAAATATTAACAATATCAATATTAACTTTTTTAGTTCTAAAAATACTATTTTTCTCTGGTGCAGAAATAAAGAATAAGTTCAGCTGTGCAGTGAGATTTAAACATCTTTTCAGGAATTATGAACCTTTTTTGTGTAACAACAGCTGCATGGCTGCAACAATTCTCTACTAATTATGAACAAACTAACATGTAAAGCCTGAAGCAGCAGAAACTCATTAAAAACACATTTTCAACTTGTTCAATAAAACAGCTGAAGGAAAATGAATGTTTATTCTTACCTGTTACATACAGTTTAGTTCCAGAGCCAAAGATCTCCCACAGTGAAACAGAGTGATACAAAAACCTGTCTGCTGTTGAAAGTGTCAGCTGAGGTGAACGAGTCCAAATGATGAAGCAGGATCATATTTCAGCTGCATGATGTGTTTCTCTAATGTTCATATCAACATGACTGTCTCTTCTTCTATTGTCTTTTTAGACACACTAGCAGTGTTGCTCTATGGATGCTGATGTCTGTCGCTCCACTACTGTAGTCCAGATGGATTGGACCTGGACCAAAGGACGGATGGATGGACTGACATGAAACTTTGTACAGACATTCTTGGTCCCCAGAGGATTCACTTCATTCATTCACTTTGTTGATTCTGACTTTTTATCTAGCGCCACCATCAGGTCAACATTTTAATGTGTCTAATACTTTGATTTATGACCAAATACCTGCAGAACTAATGACATTCTGACTTTCTGTCTGTTTGGTGACACCTGGAAGTTGCTCCACGTCCTCCCTGATTCATATTCTTCATATGTGTTTAAATATATCTATAATATAGTCATCCTAATTTTACATATTGTTACTTTGCTCTTTTCTGTAAACGAAAATGTACATTTACATTTACATTTATTCCATGTCTGGTCCCTCCTCTGTTGCTTTTCAGCAATTCTCTCCATTTGTCCCTTGCAGGACACCATAGTTCTGAAATTGGCTCCGTGTAGGATGCCATGTTTTAGGTACCCTGTAAGGTCAGCAGTGTTAACGGCGGCTTACATCATCATGAAATATCAGAACTGAAACCACCCATCTGTAACAGATCAGAAACACAGCAAGTGTGAACCCAAAAGCTCGACTTACAGGCAGAAAGGTTAAGATCGAAGTTCACTTTTACTTGAGTCAAAAGGCAGGCAAGGGTCAAAACCAGGTAGACAGTCAGAACAGGCAAACTTATCCAAAAAGGGGTCAGACAGAGAACCATCAAACCGTGGATCAGGCAGCAGGTCAGGCAGGTAGAACAAAGGCTGGATAGCTAGGGCGGATTCAACCTGGACAATCTGGCAAAGTGTGGGTGGAAATGGGGAACAGGTGAGCAGGTGGGCAAGGAAGCTTTAGCTGTCATGCAGTAAATCATCTGCCAAGAGTTTAATCTAAATGTACAGAAGAATTCATTTTAAAAATATTTGGATTATTTTCAGTGTTAGATTATGTTTTTGCACTTGAATGTATTTTTGTTAAACAACGTTGACTTTACGTGTCTTAAAAAAGGCGGTTGCTAACAAGTGGCTGAATGAGACTACAGAGGTTGTCGGGTTTGGAATATTATATCATTCTAAAAGGTGAACTTGAAAACAGGGGTTTGTATCTGTAAGCTTAGTGTTGTAGACTTGTACATGTGATTTTCTGTCTGCAGACTCCGTTTGTGCATTCAGACACAGGCTGCAAACTCATTTTCACAATCGCGGCGGCAAAAGTACTTAACGCTCGTGTGCTCACACAAGCTTACTGACTTTTGACACATTTACTACGTGGTATGTTTTGTACACAGGGTTTCACAAAAGAAACAGGGTATCTGCAAGGGAGTGAGGGCGGGACCTCCAGCTTCTGACCAATCAGTGTCTTTCAAATTGCTAAGCACAACACAGTTGGCTGGTCAACACTGTCAGTCAACCATCGTGCTCAGTCAACATAGAGCCTGTAAAGAGATCCAACCCCTGAACACTGTTATATTTTAAAGATTTATTCTCTGCAGCCCCTGATTAAGATACGTTGACTTTTATTGAAGTTTTTCTTATGTTTTGATATTTTTCATTTACCTTTTCATATTCCATTTAATTATTTAATTTAGTGTATTCTTTTTCACACATTGGAATCTTAATTTGTACAAAGATGTTCATTTCATGTCCACAAGCTGGTTGTCTGTGTGTTTATAATGTTCAGTAAAGAAAGAGATCCAGCCCTGAAAGATGGACTCCACCAGGCCTCTGTGACACCAGCAAGTCAACAAAATACATCAACTTGTGTCAGAAAAGGTCCAGAAAACAATGTTTAGAAATATAGTAATATTTTTAATAATGGGCCGTCCTGGTCAGGTAACAACAACATTTCTTTTTCAACACAACAGTAAGAAAATAGAGTATATTATATACAGTATATAGCGAGTGGAAACACTACAGACAGGGACTGGTTAGAGTTTACTTTATACTAATGCTGGTTAGCTGGCTGGCTAACGTTAGCTGGCTGACTGGGCCCATTATTAAAAAACATTTCTAAACATTTTGGGGTTTTTTACCTTCCAAACAAGTTAATGTTACATCTGACACAAGTTCATGTATTTTGTTGACTTACTGGCAGTTGTGGAGGCCTGCCGGAGTCCATGTTTCAGTCATCGATAAATTAACTGATCGATCGATCAGTATTTTCTTTTGTTTTTTGGGAGGGGGACTGACAGTGTTGATTAGCCAACTGTGTTGGCTAGTCAATGCACAGACTGGCAACACGGAGTCTGCAGACAGAAAACAACAAACCCCTGTTTTCAAGTTCACCTTTTAGAATGATATAATATTCCACAGTCGGGACATTAAACGTCGTCACGCCGAACACAGAAACTCATCGACTCACTCGTCCTCCTTTACAGCCTCGTTGGCTTTATACTGCAAACTGTTCTAACTCAAACTTTCCCAAAGGCTTTTGTAGAAGAGGTCAGTGCTGGAAGCTCAGTGGTGGAGACGCTGAAGTCATGTGACCGTGGTGGAGCTGGTTTACAGCCTAACGTCAGCTTTTTACTGCTGGAGGTTGACTTTACGCTTCAAACATCATAAAAGTGGAGTTCATTTGTGAAGATTATCTTGCTGAACAAAAGTATCATAAACTTTAGTTTAGATTTTCTGCAATAATCCAAAATCCAATGGAAAAATCCCATTGGCTGTTTGTGGAGGGAACCAGGGCGATGCTAACTTCCTGGTTGGACTACAGAAACACATCATCATCCCTGCAGCCGCTATAACCCGCTGCTAGAAGGGCAACATCCTGACCTGACGTGTGTCCAAGATTTGGCTTTTAAAATGTAATAAAGTGAAATGATCTGGTGAAATCTACTGAAAGGTGTTAAACAACAAGTGCTGCTGGAAGTGTTTTCATTAAGAGCAGATTAGTTTTGTAAACCTGCTGGAATATCTGATAAAAATATGAATCAATATAATATTAAATAAATCCCTGAGTTCAGTATGTTTGTGACTCTGGCTGAGATGGAGGTGAAATATGTGAACCTGGGCTGTGGTTTACTGCTCTCTTCCTGTCACAAACACTGTTTGACATCTGTTCATCTGTTGGTTTTTGTTCAGGCTGCAGGGATCATTTCTCACTGTGGAGATCATACTTATAACAGGAGCAGTAGTAGGTGGCTGAATGAGAGAGTTTAACTGTCTGGATCTTCAACTCACAGATCTTCTGTTTTCTCTCAGCTGAGAAATCATCTTTCTGAGGATGATTGTAATAATCTGAATAAACTTTACAATTATTCCTATCAATATACAGAATCACTCTGAATGTTTCTGTGTCTTTCTTCTGGTACCAGAAAACATAATCATTGTAACACTGGTCAGTTCCTCCACAGCTGAAGGAGACAGTTTGACCAACTCTCCTGGTCAATGTTAAATCGTCCTGAATCAGATCTGCTGCCATGGCAACCAGCGCTGTAGAGAAAGAGACAGGTAGATGAAGGTCAGTGTGACAGTGTTTGTTAAAGGTTGAGTCTGTCGGCTCCTGATTGGCTGGAAACACTCACCTGAACACAGACAGCACAGAGCAGCAGCTGGGAGGAAAAGCATTTTGTGCAGTGGTGTTTCCTCTGGTGAACCTGGGGAGAAGTGGCGCTCTGATGCAGCTGAGGCCAAACAAGGATGAGCTGGGAGATCAGACCAGGGCCACGTGGTTTCTAACAGGTCCTCAGACCTCCCATCAGCCCCTGCGGCGGACAGATAAGGCTGCTGTTGCTGATTGACAGCTCAGCTGAAGCTGCTGTGTGGTTTTCCGCTGAGTCGGAGCTTTTACTGTTTGTACACAGGTGTTAATGTGACAACAATCAATCTGCTTTCATTACAATTCATCACCTCTGTTGAAGTGTTTCAAATCACTACAGGTACATTAGAAAGAAGAACAGTTACAAACTCGGCTGATTTTAACAGTGAAAATGATCAATTCAAGGCAGGAACATATAGTTGTATATCTCTAATATAAAAGAGATTTACAGATATAATATATAAAAGTATATAAAGTCTAAAAAGCTTCTTTTTTCATTGTGTGCTTCGTCAAACTGACACCTTCATTCTCCAAAACTCTGTTTGTGTTCAACCTTCAAATGTCTGTTGTTGAAGAAGAAGATGAAGCTTACTGTCAGCCAGCAGAGGGGCTTCATTTATTATTCACACTATTTATCTTTCTTTGATTATCTTCATTTTAATGCTGTTTCTAAATGATGACAGACTTCTCTGCTTCTCTGAATGATTCAGTTAGAAGTTTCTTCGTCTTGATTTTAATCTGACAGCAGATAAAAAATCTGGGTCACGATGATGCAGAAATACAAAAAAAACATTCCTGTTAGCACAAACACATTCAGGTTGGTGGTGAATTTAGTAACACAGACTGTTATCTGTTGTCTAACAGCTGTGATGAAAATACAAAACTACAAATCCACTCAACTCCTGAACTGTGATTTTAACCCTTAAACGCCCCCTTACCTTTCTGTCATTTAACTGAATCATTTCATTTCTATGACACATGAAACCTTTTCCACACACAGTGTCACATATTTATTTTGTCTTCTGTTGTTCAGTCTCTTCATTAAAGCTACAGGATGTTTCACTGAGCCAAATATTCAAAGCCAAGACTCCATCAAATGGAACATTTCTACATGTCTGCTGCATCATTTTAGACACATTTCCCCAAAATCCAGCCTGACAGATTTGGTCTTTTTGTAAACTTTGGGATCTCCACTAGAATCTAAAGTAAAGTTCAGAGGGTTAGTTTGTAAAGACGAAGCCACCGGAGGGTTCAGAAGAGTTGAAATCCAGGTGTGGTCCTCACATCTGAAGCAGTGGTTATGGTGCTGGGAATCGAACCTGAGACGTTGCAGTTATGTGTTATGAGTCTTAACCTTTCAGCCACCAGGACGTCCCTGTAGTTTGAATTTAGGATCCATGGAGGTTTTATATTTGTAAAACTTTCCCAGAGTCTAGAAAAGTGACTTTAAAGTGTCCGAACCCAACGCACAGCCAGTTTGATGTTGTTTTCTTGTTTTCAAGTACCTCAAATTTGTACTTAAGTACAAGTACAAGTACTAATCAGCAGATGAATCCAGAATGAATCATTAGATACAAACTAGCTGTGCAACAACACTCTGCGTCTCCACCTGATACTACTACTACTGCTATTAATACTGATACTACAACTACTTATTTTATATTTCATATTTATTACGAAGCTACACAGTATCCATTGTAACAATGCAGTTATAAAGTCCCCCAGGTGAGTGGTTGACTGTTAAATGAAAACCTGTAAATATTAATGTGTAGCCTATCAGAGAGAGAGACGGTAACTAAATTGACATCCAGAGTAATTATCTATGTGTACTAATTTATCTGTATCGGTAGTGTCTATGTGTAATGTGTAATTTTTAAGAAGTCTTGGACTGTTGGCTCTATAATTTCTCAGTTAATATTTATTTAGATTGGCTACAGAAATCATTCATTAGTATTGTAAGTTTCCTTTGTTTATGATTTTCTTTTATACTAAATAGTTTTACTCAGACTGGGCTTGTATCCCCCAGATCCCGAAGTGCTTGTGAGCAATAAATCATCTGTGAATCGACATCGGAGCTGTTTGTGTCTCAGCGTTGGAGTTAACTACTGTAACTGTCAGCCGTTAGTCCATCAACATCACAAAACACAACGCAGAGACTATTGGCTGTTATCACTAACACAGTCACATGACTCTCACATCCACCTGCTCACCTGTTTCCACTTTCCCTCCTCAGCCCTGCAGTATATAACTGGCCCTTTTCCTCTCATTTCCTGCCACACTGTCAATGTTGCTGTGTGACACATGGCCTTTGCATCCAGCCATCTGTACCTGTTCCTGACCTGCTACCCAGTCACACCATCTTGGATTGGTTTGACTGTAGTAGTAGTAGTAGTACTACTACTACTACTACCACCACCACCACCACCAGCATTTCTCGCAGCAGACATTTGTACATGCTGTAGCAGGTACAGCTCAGGTGTAACTAACAACATTAACAATGGCTCTGATCTGTCAGTGAGCCAGCCCACTAAAATGGCCGTTATTAAGGTTCTTCACCTGTGATTTTCCTGCTGTCAGACGGATCAAAATGCCATGAAAAAGGTCTTTCTACAACTACTGCGTGTTCCTCATTCTAAGCAGGTTTGGAGTGTGTAGTGTGTGTAATGCACAAAGGAGATGGAGGAGCTGCTCACAGCTGGAAAACAATGTAAAGAGATTGTGGATGATGGTGAGACAGCTCCACAAAGATGTAGGAAAACACATCAATAAAAAGTTTAATTAGCAAAGTCGCAGTTTGATTGATGTCCGATGTTGCGTGTGTTGTTTCCTTTTATGTACAAAACGGTAAAGTCTTTGATTCTTTTGAACACTGAAACAGTACACTATGAAGATTAGTATGTAGTATGGATTTGGGAATACTGCTGCTCTCTAGTGGCCACAACAACACACTGCTTTACTTCCAAGGCCTTTTACTACTGCTGCTGCTTCAGCTGCTGTTACCAAGCCCTTCCTGAAATATCTCAACAACTATTGGATGGATTGTGATCCAATTGTGAAATTTGTTTCTGTTTTTGGCACTGACAAAGAAGCCCTTTAGTCATTTTTGTCTGAGGACTTGTTGGCACTCATCAACACCAAGTGTAAACTGTAAAGTGCACCTTTGATGGCTAAAGTCCCCATAAAGAAAGTCCATGGACGTGACCTCCAGGTGTTGGTCTCTGGGCTCAGTTCGACTTTGTGTGGGTGGAGGGCTCAGTGGAAAAAAGGCTTACAGACAGCAAGAGAAAAGACAAACACCTACAGAGAGGGAGAGGAGTTGGTGAGTGTGTACAGCAGCAGATATGAATCTGTTCTCAGTGGTTATTAGGACTCATAAAAAACTGTTGACAGAGAAACAACACTTCCTTTCCTGCAGCAGACGTGTGGCTGTGTGGGTTTCTGCTCTGCAGCCTCCTCACTGCTAGCTGCGCCTTCTCACATTAATAACACTTATGTTATCAATGAGTGATCACATGGGAACAACAACAAAACCAGCTTTCAGACGCCAGCATGCACAATACAAGTGTTGGTGGACATACTAATACTAATACTAATGCTACCACTAATAATAATAATAATAGTAATAATAATAATTGATTCATTATACAGAGGAAAGGCAGGTGCAAAAATAAAAATACTTAATATAATATAGAAAAATGATAGACATTTACTTAAATCACAGTTTTAAAATATTTAGTGAATTCAATCCCAAAGACAACCATGTGCTATATATACAAAACAACAAAAACATCCAAAGCACATAAAATATCTTTCTGCTCATTTTTAAGATTATAGCAAAGAAATGTTTCTTTTTCAGCAAAAATAAGAGTAATAAAAAAGATTAACAAAAGTAAACATCTTATATATTTGCTTAGTTTATTTTCTCATGTAGTCTACTTTAATCATAAATAATTATTAATTAACTACTAAAACCCAAATTAGTAATACTGCTGATATTTTATATAATAACGTGTAGTAATATATCGTTATTATATATCATTTATAATAATTGTAAAACATTCTTATTTTTTTGTCTTATTGTCAGATTTTCATTTGAAATTATTTCTGCAAATAAGGATAAAACACTTCTTAAATGTTGGTGTTTCTCAAATCTTCCATCTTCTCATAAATTGCTCCTTTTTAAAAAATACAGTTTTAGAGAAGTTTTAAGTTTTTGCCCTCAAAGTGTTTAAATCATCGTGAGAGGATTTTAAACATTGACTCCTCAACCACAATATTTACAAAAATATGTGGTCCATCTGTTATCATTGATCAGAGCAACAGAGACACAAACCACAGAGACAAACAAGTCATCTTGTTGTTTCACCCGCCTCAAAGTAAAACAGCTGTATCTCTTTGTGAAGCAGAACTACAGCGTCCATGTTGGTTCACCTCAGGTCTCATAATCAGGTCACAGTTGATAAAACCTGCTGTCAGACCCGTCAGAGTCGTCTGTCCATCTCAACCAGAGCTCAGTTTAAAATAGTTCACCTCGTTAACCCCGATGACCCGCTGATCTCCTGAGAATTACCTTCTAGCTTCAGTTTTTATCAGCGTAGCTGTCTGTGCTTCACTCACACCGCTCGCTATGTGTCACATAATTGTGGCATGAAACATGTTTTTAAGCTCCACGTCTGTTTTCATCTGACTTATAAACATAACTACACTGATGTCTTGTGTGATGGTCTGTGAATGCTGTCAGAACACGCGTGCACAGCTGAATGATTCTGGTGTAAACACTGATCAAAAACTGAAGATGTCGCTGTTGTACTGCTTTTGCTGCTCAGCTGGTGCAGACAAGACGCAAAACTGCTTAAAAAAGGTAAATTTAAAATGAAATACGGCTCAGGAGGTACAGGTTCAGCTTTTGGTCAGGCTTTCTCTTGATGGAAAACTATTCCCTGGTTATTGAATTATTATTTATAGAGATTACTTTTTATTGATTCTTTGAGGGTGACAGTTTATTTTCTCCAGCCTGACCCCAACTTGTAACATAATACAGCATATTAGGACATGTGGGAAAGGAAGATAGCCTGCATACATTTTTAACATCAATACAAATACAATTTCTAATTGATCTGTTTGTTGAAATTTTTAACATGTTTCAAATTGTAATGTGAGTGTAAATTTTGTCTTTTTTGAGTTATATTTATTCTACAATTTATAACTTCAGTATTTCTTTGTGAAGCATTTTGTGATTCTGTCTTGAAATTTGTTATAAATATAAATCTTAGTTTACGTATAATTATTTTACCAATCAATTTTCTTGATCAATTTTATTGATTTAGAAAAAATAAACACAGCCATCATTCTGCCAACATTTTAAGTTCAGCCCGACTGATCGAGCCGCTGTGTGATCATTTTATAGCAGTTGTAGCTTCAAAGCCGCTCTGCTGTTTGTTCATGTGCGTAAACAACAGTGTCATCAGCGTAGAGTCGAATATCCACACTGACACAGTTATAAAAGGGGGTCAGCACTGAACCTGGTGGCACACCCACACCTACAGACTTGTATATAACAGCTATATGTTTAGATTTGCTCATCTTTGTTCAGCTTTGCTGTCCTTGTTTAGCGGCATGCTTATATTCATATCTGCCTGTACATTTGTTCTTGGCTCTGTGTGAAAGTATTTTGAGAGCTACTTACAATCAGAGTCAAATTACTTGTAGGTGTCAACATACATGGCCAATGAAGTTGATTCTGTTTCTGATCATTTGCGATGAAGCCAAACCGAAATCCATAAAAACAACTTTATAAAACACAAACTGCATGATGTATTAAAAAGGAACAAAAGAACAGGAAAAGTACTATAAAGAATAAAACATCTACCAGACAGCTGATGATTAGACTATTATTATACAAGTCACAATTAAAAGGAAGGAAATATATCAAAATGACACGAAACAGAATTTAAACTTAAAAATATTTGTATATATTTATTTATATTTTAATGATGACTGTATCTAACCTGTGTCGAAAAAGATACATTTTACAACCAATCTCAACATGTCATAATTTACATTTCTGACTACTGATCAAAGTGATCAATGGAATGAATTGATGAGATCTGATGGTGAGAAAAGGTGAACAGAAAACAGTCAGTCAGCATGTGTGCAGTTGATGGACGGTCCCTTGTTTCTGAGAATCATCAGATCAGCAGAGGGAGTCCACAGCAGTACACCAGACTCTTCACTATCAGCACTGTGTACAGCAGCAGGAGCAGCTTCACCCTGCACTGACTCTGGAAGGACACTGACACACAGACAGACACAGACAGACACAGACAGACACAGACAGACAGGTCATTCTTCTCTCCACACTGTTTCAGTCTGTTCAGCTGTGTAAATTTCATCAGAATATCATCAGGTTTTCATCAGTATAATTTGGACTTTTTCCAGACGGGACAACCAGCTTTACATGAAGACAGGGGTCGGCTACAAGTTGAATGAAAGCTCAAAGGCCCTTACTAAACACAACAAGTCAGGGCCCGACCGAGCTTCTTAGGAGCCCTAAACAGGATTTGACTTTCTGTTTGTTCAAGTTAAGAGCAACAATTAACTTTGTAACTCACAACTAACTACAACTGATGAAAATTAAAATCACTCAAGGACCAAATATAAAAAGGTTATTATGAGTTGTCAGTTGGATTCATTGATTTTCTTTTTGCGGCCACTTGGGGGCAGAAGAGCTCCACAACAAGCTAACAAACTCATATGTGACATATTATGGTCTGTCTGCTGTTTGGTGCTGGGCAGGTAGTGTACAGTGGGTTAATCAGAGCTTATTTGATGAAAACAGCTGCCTGCTGCTGCTGCTGCTGGAAACAGACTGAACCAAACAGGAAATGTGCCGCAAAACCAAAACCAGGAGCTAAAAGAGGCTAAAAAGCTCCATAGAGCTGCAGAGATGGTGATGATTCTCTCTGTGGGTTCACAACTACCAGAGTTACCTTTCACTCTACACAGAGTCATTGCATTCATTCTTAATATAGAAATATTTATAGTGGAGCTTTAAGATATAGACCCCAAAGTTTTTGTAGCACCCTCAAAGCCCCAAATTCAGTTTAGAGACCCTAAAACGTGCCAAATGTGTCCGATTGTGAAGTGAAAGCTCTCTCGTTGGGATTAGTTGTGCTGTTGGACACTCTAACAGAATCAGGGAGTGTGTGTTTAAATCCTTCAGTGATGGGCAGAAAGTGAACAGACTGATATGCAGCCCTAACTGCAGCAGAACATTGGAGCTGTCCATGCAGAGAGGCAGCAGGTGATCTTACAGTCAGCTTGCTGCAGAGCTGGCAGGTCTGCTGGCTCTCTCTCTGGAGGACAGGAGGCTGCTGGAGCTGGAACCTCTGAAACAGAAAAGGAGTCAAAAAGAAATGTCAGTCCTCTGCTCCTCTGCTCTCTTTGACAGCATCTCCACATGAAGCTGAATCATTACCTTGTTCTGTTTGGGCCTCCACTGTGCCCCCCTCGTGTTGGACGTAGCAGCGGTATTTATACGTGCTGTTCTCCTGCTGAGGGATCAGCAAGATGGCGGCGGTGCGTCCCGACTCTCTGAGCTCCACCTGCTTTCCCTCATCAGGGGGCAGCTCCTCCAGAGAACCATTCTCCTTTCGTCTTTTCCAGGAGAACTGGACCAGAGGAGGAAACATGGCTGAGGCCACACACAGCAGGGAGCTGTTCCCCTCCAGGTGGGCTCTGGATGCTGCTGGGTACACGCTCACCACGGGCTTCACTACCGGCTCATCTGAAGTTTGACAGCAGCAACAAGCAGCACAGATACACATTCACACAGTCAACAGCAGCTTCCAGCACTGCACTGCA
>SEMN01001826.1:0-24659 GCA_005408345.1 Macquaria australasica | reverse complement strand
GAGATGTATTCATTTTTAATCAGTGCTATTATTGACAAAAGAAGACCTATTGGTAAGGTAAGGCAGCTTTATGTATATAGCACATTTCCAACACAGAGGCAATTCAAAGTGCTTTACACAGGCAAAGAAAAGTATTAAAATGACATTCAAAACAATAAGGATAAAATCAATTAAAATGAGATCAAATGAAATAAAATACATAAAATGAAATAAAATACAGTTACAGTGCAGTAATAAGATGTAAGCTGCCAATGCAGCAAAGGAAATAAAAGAGCATTAGAGAAACCAGTCAAGCAAAGACACAGGAGAGTTTTTCATTTAGATTTGAAAGTGGCTAAAGTTGGGGCGCATTTGAGATCTTCAGGAAGTTGGTTCCATCTGTGTGCAGCATAGCAGCTACAAGCAGCTTCACCCTATTTGGTTCTGACTCGAGGTACAACCAGCTGACTGCTTCCTAAAGATCTAACTATTGGCAGTACTGATACTTAATGTATCAATCTACTCATCCTTAATCCAAACAGTGTTACAAGTGTGCCTGAATCCATTTATGGCTAACTGATCGTGTGGAGATCAGGCTTTTGCATGTGCACCCTGTTCCATAACGAAGATTTACATATTAGAACCACGCACATGTATGGCTTTATACATCTGACAAATTGAATTTCTGTCTTTGTGCATACATGTGTGAGGTTTTGTCTGCTGACAAAATGAAACAAGTCACAGAAAAATGCATAGGTATTCATTTAATTCTTTTTTTAATGCATGCCTTGGGGCCAGTTATAGTTCTGGGGTCTTTTCCAATTCATCACCTGCCACACACACACTCACACACACACACACACACACACACACACACACACACACACACACACTGTACACATGACCCCCGCCACATGCATACACAAACATAAGCATAATCAGACACACGCAGTTTTCAAAGAGAAAAGAGGCAATACAATGTTATGCCTTCTCCCTAAACCCTGAGCTCCAATCTGATTAGAGGGAAGATCAAAGAGAGGCAGTCAGGTTTCTCTGCACAAGGCCTGGCTCTAATTCGCCTGAGGGGGGAAAAAACAATTGTATTTATTCTATTCACTGAGGTTGCATTGCTCTCTTTCCTCTCACTCCTTCTTGGTTGACGTCTCTTTAACCATTTCTGTATTTCTGTAGCGGTGTTCCTTTATATGTTTTCTTTTTCCTCTCATCAAGATCTCGCTCCAGGCTCTCTTTTGCCTGTTTGTCGCAGAAATAATAAGTAGTCCCTACCCCTCCCTATATTTCATCCCCTCTATCTTCCTCTTCATTTTCCCCTCTGCCCCCCCTCACGTGTCTTTCTCCAACTCAGCCTCTCAGATCTTCTTAAGCTTCAACAATGGTAAACAATTCTTTTGTTGCCTGATCCAATTAAACAGCTCAAAGTTCCATTCTCCTCTGTGGCGGGCTAACGGCTTTCCCTATGTGTATTCTGCAAATCTCAGACAGCTATCATGCTTCAGTGGGAGACAGGCATCTCTCCATAAATTGGCCCTGTTTATTAAAACGTATCAGGAATTAAATCGCTGTTATCGCTGTGCTAAGGTTGATTTTAAAATAGACATCATGGCATACATTTTTAGCCTTTAATCTTCTTAAAAGGTACAGTGACTGTTGTGCCAACTACACAAAACTCAAACATTTTTAAATTGTAGGCTTTTAGCCTCCCTCATCACTTAGAACAGCTGATATCAAAGAGTTTGACTAAATGAGAATCACCTGAATGTAGTGGAAAACATGACAGCCATCTCAACCAGCTGCTAGTCAGCAGGAATGCAGCTAGCTTATATATTTGAAGTGCTCATCGTTTGGCACAGTGGGTCTCATTCCCAAATGTTTTATTAGTTTTTCTTTTAAATGAAAATGTGTGCACACCATTGCGCAAATCAGTCTTAAATTGGATGCATGTTCCAGGCTTTTGCACAAGCAATCCTTTGTACTGTATTTAATTATACTAATATTAACAACAACAACAACAACAACAATAATAATAATAATAATAATAATAATAATAAGAAGAAGAAGAAGAAGCGGGTGAGGGGCCCAAAAAAATGGAGGGCCTGGCAGGGCACTGGCACAGGTGCATCAGCGTCGCAATTACTGCTGCATCCACACATACTGTGCATGTGTGAAAAGTGAACAAAAGAAGTGGCAAAAATCTAAATACCAAACAAAAAGAAAACTTCTTTTAACTGTCAGGTGCAGTTCCTAAAAAGCCTTGCATGGATGCAGGTGGGGGGCGCAGAACTTGTGGAGACGTTTTGCTTTCTGTGGTTGAAAAGACACCTGACAGCAGTGAACAATGTCCCGCTGCAGATGTCAGGCTTCACAGACAGGTATTTAGCAACTTAAATGGAACATCTCTTATCAACCAAACCACTAGGCTGGTTTTGTTCTGCAGCAGAACTAACCCTTTTGGACACATGATAAATAAAAAATGTTGAAATGCTAAATTCTGTTGGAATAGCCTATATCTGGTATTTCCCCTACATCACTTGTGTTTGATATGTTATTTTATGGCCTAAAACGTGACACAAACCATGACAAGGTTTTGAACATATCAGTTTGAAATATAAGTACATTCATTGAGTGTTCCACCTCTGGCAAGATTTGTTCTCACCTACAGACATTTTGAAACCAGGACAACATTGATGAATAACACACAAAAGTTGTTCATTTGTGTGTACAAATCTGGGCACGCTTCATGAACGAGGTCAAATGTCATAAACTCTAAAGGAACTTCTCTTTTCTCTCACTTTCTCTAGAGGGACGTCAAGGTCAGAGAAAATACAGCAGTCCTGGAGCTGGTATGGACTGAGAGTCTTGACCTTGCACCTGAGCCTCCAGCTCAAAGTGAGGAGAATATTCTAACCGCCAGGACAACCAAATTATGTAAATAATACTTTTAAAATGCAAAACCTGCACAACAACACCATTAGAGCAAAAGGAGATGTGTTCAATTCCCAATGGCAAATGATTTAATTCCACTGGATCAGTTTAAAACACCTAAACAAGCGCTAACTGAACTATAGGCTTCATCTTGTTGTGGTCCTAATGTCACGATTTCCCATCTATCCTGTAAACCGTTTGTTTTTACAGTTTTTCAATATCCACTGATCATGGAAATCAGAATACATGGTAAATTCACTATTTCCCCAAACTAGTGTCTACCACTGCTGCTGTAACTAGTGCTCCAGCTTCCATTAATATTCTGAAGAGTAAAGAACATCTTGCTTCTAATATATAGATTATAAGAGAGAAAGAAAAGGACAAGTCCTGAGTTATTTTTCTCAATAATGCATCAAGGCTCAAAGTGATGCTGTAATATGTTACAGTGGCTGATGTAACCTTGGGTCTCAAAATGAGTTACACATGAGCTGACACCAGCTGAAAATGTATTAAAAAGGAATCTAAAGTTTCACAGCCAATATAGTGGTTTGATGTATTAATCTCTAACAGAAGAAGATGTCTTGATTATGTCATGTCATGAGCTGGAAGAACTGTTGAAAGCAACCGAGATGATTTTGTAGCGACGCAGGAAGATACTTTCTCTTACATCTATGGCAAAATCTTTCCAATGATCTGGATTTAAAAACTCGGACTCCTGGTCAGGCGCTAATTCCTTCAAAACGATGCAATCTAAGCAGTTCAAAGACTGGAGGAAGTCAGGTCTTTTTCAAATCACTTACGTATTCAATGTTTTATAGAAATAACCAGATAATGTCAGGTTGTGATCATGTTGAAACCAAGCTCCAACTTTTAAAGGAATGCTTCAGAGAGGTGGGACAAAGTCATTATTTTGCAAGTAACAAGTGTCAAGTCTTGACTAAGAAGTCCTGAGTGAAGTCCTAAGTCAAGACCAACAAGTCCCAAGTCAGCATCCCAAGTCAAGACCAAGAACTCCCCAATCAAGTCCCAAGTCAAGACCAGCAAGTTCTGAGTCAAGTCTAAAGTCAATACCAACAAATCTCAAGTGAAGACCAAGAAGTCCTAAGTCAAGTTCTAAGTCAAGACCAAATAGTCCAGAGTCAGTGTCCCAAGTCAAGTCCCCAATTATGTCCTGGGTGAAGACCAACAAGTCTCAAATTGCGTCCCAAATCAAGTCCCAAGTCAAGACCAAGAAGTCCCCAATCAAGTCCTGGGTCAAGACCAACAAGTCTCAAACTGAGTCCCAAATCAAGTCCCATGTCAAGTCCAAGAGGTCCAGAGTCAAAGTCCTAAACTTTATATTTGTGAGTGACAGTACAGTTAGTATAGTAGATATAAAAACACAATGATAAAATGTAAAAATGCATTCATAACTTAAATTAAAACTTAAAACTAAAACCTTAGTACTTTTACATATTAAGCTGAAATTTGGTACACTTATGGACAAGAGTGTGGGAACCAGGAAATGGTTTAAGAGTTTTATAATTCATATTTTAGTAGGTTCACTGTAAAAGAAATAAATGTAAGTGCAATATTTTATATATTTTTAAAATGTGCATTCAATGTCTTATATTTTCATGAAGATAAATTAACTAAGTAATTCATTGTTCTGTCATGTTAACACAAGAAGTTATTAAGTATTTAATAGATTTGTGTAAAATCAGGCAGAAATAGGCCCAAAACAGCTACTGCAAACCCTAACTCACAATCTGAATGAATGGGGAGGATATCAAGGCATTCCAAGTTAAAATTCCAAAATCCAAGTGACGTCATGAGCCATTGGTGTCCAAGTCAAAGTTGAGTGCTGAAACACCCTCCATGATTATTACGAAGAATAACACTGTAATTTGAATTTAAGGTGGGTTTCCTCCTTGAGTAGTTAGTATGCACCATTTTATTACCAGAAGTCAGCACACATTCCAAACACAGTCAGAAAAAGTTCTCATTATCAATTTTAAATGACCACACTAAGTGACTGATTTTGTAAGTAGCGAAAGGTGAAATCCAATTGGAGAAATCTGTGATTATGTCACTTAACCGGTGGTGCTACTTTGTAGTGTGCAATTATTTATTAACTGGATATTTAATAAAGCCTAAACGTTGACAGCATAGTCAGCTTGTAAGCAGGGACTTTAATTAAGTTACAATTTCTTTGCCATTATACTCTCCTCAGGTAAATTGGTGCAATTTTGTAAGAGCTGGATCTTAATGGAAAACTGTTGGGAGTAACAATATTGTGTTTAATGCAACAATAAATAAAAGCTAATGAGCTCAACAATACAACTGACATGAATATCAGATATTACCAAAATATTGTTAGGACTTCCTGCAAACATGAACATGATTTTTTTTCTCTTGCTTTTTTCCACCAAAATTCCACCACTGAGCTCACGTCAATGTATTTTTATTTTTTTTAAATAGACAGCATTAAATATAATGATCAAAACTCAAATCACCATCAGTGTCAGTGCAAATATTACAGTAAGTTACATCTGAGGTAGTCTGTGTGCCTTCTCTGGTGCATATATTGAACTGTGATAAACAAACACACACACACACAGATGGTGGGATGCCACCAGGAGAAGATGTATGGGCATCTTATTTAAACTCACATACACACACATTTTCTTTCTTTGTTTTTACAGTAATCTGTCTTTCTTTCTTTGTCTTCATGCCTCCAGCTCTATCTCTTCCTACCTACTCTCTCTCTCTCTCTCTCTCTCTCTGATGCGCAGAAAGAAGGTGTGAAGCAGCTCTCCATTAACCTTTGCTGAAATCGCAGGAAGCGTCTCACTCACTCAACCACATGCATACTCATTTACACACACACACACACTCACCAACATTGTGTCATTACTGCAAATAACTGGAAGGAGGGAAGAAACCAGGAGGAGAAAGAGAAAGAGGATAAGAGAGAGAAGAGGAGGCAGGGAGGAAGAGACACTAATTGTGTTTTCATCCACTTGTTTTTATGCACATTTATAATTTGCGCATAAAAAAAACCTGAGTGCAAGGAGTAGATGGTAAAGAAATAGGTGAAAAAGGAGAAGAGGGTGAAGAGATGGAGGAAAGACGATGAGAAATGTAGGAAAAAGGGAAGGTGGAAAGAGCAAGGAAGATGGGTGAAAATAAGGGTAAGAGGAAAGGGAAGGGAGGCAAAGGGATGGAGGAAAGAGGAGAAGAGGTTGGAGGAAAGCAAGAGAGAGTGAAGAAAGGGAACGTTGAGAAAGGAATCTAGAAGAGAAAAAGGAAGAGGGAAATGGAAAAGGGAGGAGGTAAAACAGAAGAACAAAGGAAGGAGCAAAGGATGAGAAAAAGTGAAGAGCTAGCAGAGAGGGAGACCAAGAAACAGAAGGTAAAAGGGAGAAGAAGGAGAGAGAAAAGAAAAGAGAAAGCAATATGACAGAGTGAGACAAACACAAGACTGTAATGATAAAAAAAAAGATGGGGGACTGCAGTCAGAAGGGGGAGTGGAAAAAGAAGAAGAAGGGAAGGAGAAAGAGAGTGAGAAAATAGAAAAAGAAAAGGGAAGAATGGGGGTGAAGAGAAATCCAAACAGGGTGGAGAGATGACTGAAACCAGGGAGAACACTGAGGCCAGTTTCATCACAGGACCCCTGAGAATTGAGATAAAAGCCAGTTAGCGGCTGGCTGCAGATTAAATCTGTCACTGTCACCTTGGTTTTGACTGTCTCAAGTTTGACTGTGACAGGGAAGGGACTGCATCCTGCTTACGAGGGGGTTTCATCATCTCCAACATGGAGTTTGGTTATGATCATCAAACATGTTTTTTTTTTTTGTTTCTCTTCATAATCACAGTGACACCAAATGTCTCACAGACATGATATGGTTGCGTCTCCCTCTGGCACCATCACCAGCCTTTTTGCGGCTGTGAGTGGCTCTCACTGGGTTATTTTGAGAAAGATGGTTGTGCCCTGGGAAGGACCGCAAGAGGCAGGGAACCTTTTGTTGTTCAGGAACCCACGGATGCAGCAAGATTACATCGTAAAAGATCTGTCCCTTGCATACTGGGCATGAATGCGATAAAGCGGTTTTATGAGATGGAGCAGCCAGCATCAGGTTCTGTGCAGGATCCTGACCCTCCATCAGTTTGAAATTTGGCGTTTGCGGTTTATATATGCTTATGCTTTATGTATACTTGTAGCTTCAAGTATGAAGAACTGCTTGTGGTGTTGTAGAGGGCATGGACAAACAATGTATGAAAACAAAACAATGTGTAACTTTTTGGGTCTGTCCCAGTACCCACACTTGCGGACTTTAGCACTTAAATGCATGTTCACAGATAGTAGGCAAGTGTGTCTGACAAATGCCAACATGCAGTACCCTTAACCCACACTTGATGAACTTGAAATGAGGAAATAGTTTTAGTAATTGTGTCTGATTAGTTTGTTCTTTCATTTCATATTAAATATTTTTAATTCATAGTGGAATTGATATTTATTAATTTATCTTTGAAGTTATAGTCTTTTTTCTGGGAACCATATCATAATCATTCAGTAAGTATTTACTGTGTAATTTTACTCAATTTCTGAAAAAGAGACATCTGAGATCGTTTGTTATGACTGCAGCTGTTTGCCCCTGTGTGTGGCCTATATACAGTATGGTCTGTTTATTGCCTAGCCTGTAACACACTGATGAAGGCACAGAGATGAAACGGTGGTGGTTTTACAGTCTTATTTGCCCTCTCCAATAAGGGCTTCATCTACAGTAAAAGCAAAATGCAAATGTGTCTGGAAATGGCTCTCTGTGCTCTTAGTATCACAGGGTAAAGTGTTACTGCTTTTACTTTTGCCAGTATCTCTTTTTCCTCTCCTGCTGCAGCAGTTAAATATGCCCACAGGAATAATTAGTTTCATCTCAAGCTGGTGACACAGCACACAACTTTTGAGTCCACTGCCGCAACAATTTGGCTTACTGAGTGTGTGATGTATTATAGTTTCAAAGACTGGTTGGTCTAATTATCGGTTCCCAGCCTAATCCAATGAAACAGTGTTTGTACCTCATCCAACTGACACACTCAAATGGGCACCATATCGCCACAGACACTGGTCTAGCAACTTTTTATGGTGAAATAAAATGCTGCACTAGTTTCAGACACAACAATTAGTTCAATGAGGAGAGACAAATATTTATTGACACGTGCATAATAATGATGAGAAATGTGAAGAGTATATATAGATACGTGTGTGTGTGTGTGTGTGTGTGTGTGTGTGTGTGTGTGTGTGTGTGTGTGTAAATTGATGCATATATGTGTGCAGAGAGAGAGAGAGAGAGAGAGAGAGATGTGAATGAATGAGGCATAAAGATAGTCTTCCTGATTGAACTTGCACTTGGCTTCATTTAGTGGGACAGTCAGTGACATGTTAAATTTCTTCACTGATTGTGCCAAGTGCAAGGAGACATAAACAAACAATATAAAGGAGCAAATGTACAATTTAAATATATTTAGAAGATTAGAACAATCACAACTTAGAGATATATGTAAAGTACAAGAGGGCAAAATATGAAACATAAAGATACATTATAAACGAGCTAATACAATATATAGAGAAGCTAAATGATTGACAATACAGAAAATGTGTATTTAAGTACAGTACATACAGATGTGCAGTGCTTGTGGCATTAGGGCACTAGCAATGGTCCATTCATCATTCAAAGCAATGCTGAGAGTAAACAAGGTGTACAGTATTTTCCCTGTTCTGATTGACCGTGCAGGCCCTAGGCATTATCCTCATTAGGAATTCCTTAGAATTTGGGAGTGCAGCTTGACGTTCCCCAGACATCTAAAAGCAAGATAAAAGCATCCTCACCTGCTCCGAGGGCCTGTCTATGATGGTGGCCAGATCAATGAGGCGGTACCGACTCGCCTGGGTACACAGCTGTACCCCACCTCCATGAGGCAGCAGTCTCACTGCAACTTCGAGGCTGACCCCATAGATGCCCACACCCTCCTCTTCCTGGACTGCAGTGTGTGCCCAGGACCACGGACTACAGAAAGAGGAAGAATGCTGGTGTGGACCATGAAGCTCAGTCTCCCTGGCAGTGCCGCCTCCCTAATGACCACATATAGTTCACACAGTCAGAGCTGCTGCAAACCAGGGCGGCTGCTGGCCCAGTCTGCAGGCTTAATCATTTTACAATACATACTTACAGAGACCTTTTACTATTCTACATCATTTACTAAGACCCCACACTGTTCTGCAGTCATTTTGCCTGAGTTAAACTACCTTAAACCTGAAGCTCTTCTCTGTGCTTGCACTGGTCAGGGATCGAACCCCTGACCTTCTGCTCTGCACCAAATAAACAGGGGCAGAATCCCCTTCCCTTTCTCCCTCCTTTATAATAATGAACCATATCCTTTTCCCTACAGCCAATGTTGTTGATCTCAATGATGTTTGTCACCGTCATATCCTCTGTATTAGTTACTACTTTGATCTTAATTTCACCCCACTGTCTTGGAGTATAAAAAGCTGCAGCAGCTACACATATGCAGCTCTCTGTTCAGCTGTTTATTATGGGCACATTTGACTTTGCTGTTATTAGTTCCCGACCCTCCCACCTAGCTAGCACCTAATAAGTGATAAAAACCTACTGGCAGCTGATTGTCACCTTGGTTTGAGTCTGTGTTGCAGTGAGAGGCCGTTTCCTACTTACAATAAAGTTTCATCATCTGCAACACAGAACATCATGTTTCCCCAGTCTGCCTCCTTAGAACAAAGTTTATTAGAAATGACAAAGACACAAGAGAATGAGAGGGAATAGAGAGAGAAAGTACTTCTGTAACTGCAGCATGATGGGTAGTAGAAAATGTATAGCTACATATTCTAGCCTTCAACTTTGCTATTACTCATATGTCGGGATGTGTCTGTATGTGTGTATTACATTTCTCAATTGACTAATGTACAGGATGATGGCTTTGGAAACAAATATGCACACATCCAGATGATGGGGGCAGGTTGCAGTAGCTAGTGTTGAGAAGACAATTTGTACAAACATGACATGATATGTGTACACACAGAAAGACACGCAAGCTTACACAGTCCTCCTCTTCCTCTTAGCAACTTCAGATTGAAGAGGTAGAACATGAGTTGTTTAGACTGAAGAGCTCTTTCTTGGAACAGGCCGTTGTTTAATGAATCCATATCCATGTTTATGGCGTACCTGGAAAGCAACAGAATACAAGGGAAAGTGTAATTTCTATGCTACAGCTCCTGAAATACTGGTTGAAGAAACCAATATATTTTGGAACTGCAATCATGCACTCCTCCCACCAAACACTGAGTGGCCACATGGAAAACAGTGTTCACCAAAGGGAAGTACTTAATTGTGATCAAAGCAGAGACATCTTCTTTGGGTCTCTGATGTTTTCAGGGTAAGTGAACCCCTTGAATCCTTCATGGTACCTGCCTGGTAGGTAGAGAGATGACCCATAATTTGTGTGCCTCCTAAAAACTTAGAAATGTTCCAAGTATGTCTTCATTTTTTGCAGATCTGGAACTTTGAAAAGATGCCCGTTGACATGAAATGTCCAAATCCACCCTTGGAGAACATTTTGTCCAGGTCATTTCCAAATGCCCGTTTCCAGTATGTTTCATATGGAACTGTATCTGCAAACACTGGATAGTGAAATTTTAACTTTCGAACTTATTCATTTTCTTCTTAACCATGTCCAATTCGATGTTTCGTCCAAGTTTCCCTTGCAGGTTCAGATTGTTACCTTATACCTTCAGGGTAGAAACCCTTCCATTCAACTTATTTTGGTGTTGGCAATACAGGTGTTTATTTAGCTTTTAAGTGAGACACAAGTGTCGGGAAATGTAATTCAAAATAATTCATTTAATTTCCAAGATATGTTCAGTTGCTTAATTAACTTAAAGCTTAATTCACATTCAAATTACATATTTTTATGTTCACATACCCACAATTTTCAGGTCAAAGGTCAGCTCAGTTTCTTTAATCAAAGGAACTTATGCAGGTCCTTGGCTCTCACTGGACAGTATTGCCTCATGGAAATAACAACTTTATGAGGGATTATTTTGGTCCACCGTCTCCCTCCTCTTGCAAATGGATGTACAAATATGCTGTACTTCACTTAATTATTTTTTTCAAATAGGTGAACAGTAAATGATATATAATCTCTCTAGTATTATTGAGTTCCAAAATAATGATTATGATACATTAGAAGAAAACAACCTACCTCCTCAATGATAGAGTCTATTGATACTTTCATAATGACAGCTCTCACATTAGGAATTTTAAGGAGCTCTCACAAGCGAGATGCATAATTACATTTGGTCAAGTGGTGGTGTGTTTTTGCATTGGTCCACATCTGAGTGGTCTCCCTCTGTGTCTAATGGATCCAATATTACTCCATTCATTTTTATTACTCTCAGTTGAAGTTGTACTTTAGGACAGTTGGATGTTTTGGTGAATGAGGACTTCAGGGAAACTCAACTTTTGTTTTTTTTAAGTATTTATAATTTAAAACTATTGCTTGCTTAAAAAAAAAAGACTAGACTGTGTCTTTGCTTTAAAGACGTAAGTAAAAACTGAGGAGGAAGGAGTGGCAACACAAATCACACAGATCAATGAGAAGTCATTGTTAGAACCTGCCTCATATAGATTGCCCATCTATCTCCATAGTGCACTGTAGTATTAATCAGATCTTGGCACTGAGAAAAGACAATGTAAGAAAAATGATATGCCCTAACCAACATACACCAACTTTCTCTCTGGCCACATATACAAGACTACTAACATACTAACGTCTGTCCTCTGCACAGAAGAGATCCCTTCAATGCCAGCTCAGTGCAATACACATTCCAGTATGTAGTTTTATAAAGTTTGACCAAAGAATATTCATCATTGCCATCTCTTACAGCATATTTATGTTCAGCAAATCTCTCCTTTAGTTTCCTTTTTGTCTTGCCAACATAAAAGCATCCACGGGGGACAGGTAAGCAATAAATAACAATAAAGATGTTTCAGTTACAGATTCCAACACTCCTTTAAAATATCTCTAGTAACAGGGTGGAACTGTAGGATTTGCTAATTATTATAGATGATCTTTAAATGTAGGCAGCTTTAGTACTGAAAGGAGTAACAAAAACTGTTTAATCAAAACCACCAGTGGTTCTGGTCCTTTTTTGTTTTTTTAACTCATCTGTAATCACATATTCTTCTCAAAAAAATTAATTGCAGCTATGTTGTTCTTAAGTATCTGTTTTAAGTGTTGAGCCAAGTCTTCTTCTAGAACACTGAATATGCTCTTAATGTATGTCCTCAGGATGTTAAGAGTCAACATGGCCTCTCTGTTGTTCCCCTTAATCTTTTATCTTGACCCTGATTCTTGGTGATAAATGCACACACTATTGTTTGACATTGCAAGCCATAAAAGTGTTTAACTTTAAAAAGACATTGTCTGTAAGTGTCATCACTTGGTGAAGATAAATCACTAAAGGGCTATGTGCAGTATTTATGCCTACAGCAATTGTCTTTGACCCCGATAATGCATGAGCCACCCCTACCTCCAACCAAATGAAGGCAAACTCCATAAATCATTCATAAACCCCACATCTCTATCACCTTAACTTGGATTGAAAGACCAAACAAGCTCACAAGCACACCCCTAGAAAATGAATATATTTACTGTATGTCAATTTATTTAGTGTGACTGATGAGGGGAAAGGCCCACCATTAAAAGGGTGTTAAACTTTAAAAGAGGTTAATATGATTCATTATTGAAAATGGTTTGGTTTTAAGATGTCGTAGTTGTGTGAAGACTGTCAAACATTTCAAAGCAAAGTGAGTCAAACACATTGTCTGATCAGGTCCATTTACGACATTATTCTTATCTGTCATTTGATACATTCACTTATATTTTCTCTCAAAAAGGAACAAAATACAGATACACTTTAAGTTTTATTAACTTTTCTTACTGACAAAACAGCACAATTTAATGCCCACCACTGGCGGCCGTATTTGTTTAGCTGAAATAATGTTCCTTCTGTCACGTAGCCAATATTGTCAACCTAGATAATTAAGACTGACTGTACCACTGACTAACATGCAAAAAAATATTTTGATCAAGGGGTCAAAATCTGTTATTTTTGACTGACATTCATCTGTAATAAATAGCACTTAAAGCTGGGGTAGGCAGAATCTGTGCAACTTAGGCAAAACCTTCCGCCCCTCTCTCTGCTGCCTCGTATCACTCCGCTAAGCCCCAAACCGACAACATCCACCGGCAGCAGAAGGAGCTGGTTCCCCAGTGAAACTGTATCCCTCGTAGGGCTCGCTCTCCATCGCGTGAGCCTCACTGAGACCGGGGTCCCTCCCGCCGTGACTTGTTTTCTCAAAGACGCCCCTCCAGCGCTTCGCGGCCGCAGAGCAGAGCGCCCCAGGCTTCAGAGGCAGCTGCAACGCCGTCCAGCAGCGGGAAGAGAGGCTAGTACACCACACACACACCACTGTCCCCCATCAAAAGTTATTCCCCACTGTTTGTCATCATGCCTCTTTGCCACTCGTCGTTACGAGCGCCATGGCATTGAACATAATGAGCCTGAAGCTCCGTGTGGAGCCGGGACGTGTTGTTTTGTACTATACGCCGCTGTAGGCAAAGGAGGTGTTGGAAATTTATCACAAGTTTCAGGATTTTCGGCAGGATTTTCCTCCACTGAATCAGGTTTTCACTGTCTGAAGGGACGTGTACACACATCTGCTGTTGTATGTTAGCCAATACGAACACACCGTCTCTCTGAAATAACCTGTGATAGGCTAAAGTCTACCGTCACGGGATAGATTTTCTGAAGCCTGAAAACAGAGGCAAGAGGGGGGGCTGAAATGGAGGTCTGCTCTCAGACCACTTGAATTACAATATGCTGCACGGTTAATATGGCATTTTTGCCCAGTGACGCTATTGATATACTATGATATTTTTCAAAAGAACAGAGAGACAGAGAAAGTGGGAGTGGGAGAGAAGAGAGAGTGAAAGAGAGAGAGACTCAGTGGGTGTGAAAACCCCCGCTTGGTTGAAAATGCCCAGAAATACACCATGTGAACTTGTACAATAAAAAAAACTGTTCAGACCTGAAAATGAACAGCGCAGAATAATTACCTGAGTCAAAGTCCAACAAGAGTCAAAGACTGATCCCAAATACTCCAGAACCTGCACTTACTCCTGAGATTAATGTCGTACAGAAAAATAAATCCAGCTTCACCTCAGTGTTTGCCACCTACACAACCTAAAATAAACAATATTATAAGTACCAAATCAATCAGCCAGAAATCTGAGAATGTGTTAAAAATAGGCAATACCTAACAAAAGATTTAATTTACAGTGACTTTTGACAAATTAAAATCATAGAATCATTATGTTAATCATAACGTGGCTGAGAACGATGCTCCTAAACAGTAAGACTACAAGCTAATTATGATTCAATTAGTCACGATTTTCATGTATCTAATTAAAATTTACATAAAGTGCTCTGTGGTCACAAATGTTCCTTACATTTCATGTTTACTAATAACAGCACTGAAAGTCATCTGGCTCAACAAAACTGGTGTCCATTTAATAATTGTCAGTGTCAATGAGGGAAAACGGATGTTTCCTCCAAAGAGGAATATTAAATATGTAGGAGGTACCTGCAGGATGCTGACAATTTAAAATCCCCATCAAACGCTACAAAGCTCACCAAAAGATGAAAAGTTGAGAGTTGTGAAGAGAAGCCTGACTGAAAGATACAAAAGCTTTATTCCCAGTGTTGTCAGCAAAAAACCCATTCAGGTCAAAAGTGTAAAACCAAAGGCTGGAAAGGCTGACTGCTCCTTGTGATTAAGAGGTGAGCTGGCTACAATCCTTAGGATTGACCGTTGGTGCTCATCCTGATTCACCAGAGTTAAGTGGGGTCAATCTCTCATTCCACTCATTTGCAGCTCGGTATCTGCAGTTAAGGCACCTTTGAGCAAAATGATCTCAACCCAAACTATTGTAGTATTGTGCCTCCAGCATCCTGGTGGAACCAGTGTGAGATTACACGGATATATTAACATCAATATACCATCTCTGATATGAATTAACTCTTTCAGGATTCTAGCAAACATCAGGGATAAAACCATACACCCAACATAGTTTGGTATGACCTAAGCTAAACCCTTATCATTTTTATCTGCTAATACTCTAGCTCAAATATGTGTTTCTTTCTGTTAATCACATTTTGTGTTGCATTAAATTGAGATTACATTCTCTGTGAATGTTGTTTTAATACCAATATTTGTGGGAGGATTTTATTCAACAGTCTGTAAATCCTGTAGTGAAGTATGCTTCACCCTGCCTTGAGAAACTGCTAATGTAGACTGAAAGGCTAAAGAATTTAATTGGAATTGTTGCATACACAGTCCATGATGATTTCAAAAGGGCTAGCATTCTTGAAAACTCAAGAAAAAAACAAGTTAAGTGGACCTTGAGTTAAGATTTATTTGTCAAACTACTGTATCCAAGGTTGAGAATGACCTCGACCTCAAAACTTGTCTGAATTACACTGACATTTTGAAAAAGTCTGGAGCCAGTACTTACCTTTATTAGGAAGCCTTTGCTTGTTTCTTTAAATGGTGTTAGAAATGCACAAAAACTTCCCAAACCATTCAAAATCAGGACCTTAAGGTGTCAGATCATTTGTCAGGTACAGTGCAGCGACAGAGTCTATACATGTAGCCAAGAGGTAGGAGCCATAGCTGACATATGACTCCTCCTTGCATTCGGACTTCCATTATCCCCTTGCATCAAGTATAAATCCAGCTTTAAAACATTTCAACACCAGGGAAATTACTTACTCAATTTCCTATGCATACTGACACTATCTATTGCCATGCTAGCAGCGGTACATGCTAATGTCAGCATGCTAACATGCTCAAAATGATAACACTAGTATGTTGATATTTAACAGGTCAACATCTTAGTGGAGTGTGTTTGCATGCTAATTGCGAATTAGCAATAAACACAAAGTATAGCTGAGGCTGGAATGTCATTAGCTTTGCAGGTATTTGGTTGATACAGTAGATAGCACTAGATGAAAGGTCACAGGATAAACAGTTTTACAAAACATCCTCTGGGGATCATGAATGTCTGTACCACATTCGATAATGTAGCAATATTTCAATAAAAAACAAAAATGTCAACCTCAGGTGGCACTAGAGGAAAGGTCAGGGGTTCACCAAAGTCCGTAGGATACATCGTCTGGGAACCGGACAAATGTCTGTACAATAATTTGGCGCCAGTTCATCAAATAGATGTTGAGATATGTCACTCAATAAATTAAAACTTTGACCTGCTGGTGGTGCTAGAGGAAAATGCAGAGGATCAGTCATTAGAATTAGAATTCATCCTCTGGGGACCATGACTGTCTTTACAAAATTTCATGGCAATCCATCTGATAGTTATCAAGGTATTTCAGTCTGGAGCAAAGCGGTGGACCAACTGACAGACCAACAGTGCCATTCAAAGAGCCATGCCACTAGCATGGCTAAAAATCCATGTTACCTTACTCCAAACACTTTGTGATTACCCCTTCACAAAGTGCTAACTTGCCTTGTTATACAGGGTTACAAACAGGCACTGAGTCAGATTCACTTAATTCTTGTGCGGCAATATTAAAATCATAGAGAACTAAAGTCTATTACTGCTGTCATCCTCCACAGTTGCTTTCTATTTATTTTCATACTTGGCTCCAAAGCTCATTTAGTCCCTTCATAAATTAATGTCATGAACTTGAATCTTCCAAATCCACTCGAACACACCCCGTACTTGCGTGGAATCCTTTCTTAATTCCCTAAATTGCATCTTTTAATAGATATGTGACACACACTGAAATGACCTCAGTTACTGGGAATCCAATTCCAAATGTATTAGCACCCATTATCTATGTATGACTCCCAGCAACATTGCATGTGACTGTGGAAAGAATGCCATATCCCTCCTCATGCAGAACTACAGTCACAGTAAAATATTCAAGGGCGAGGAGCAGGCGCTGATTTAATTTTTTTTTCTCATTCTTTAATAAGCATATACCCCACTGTGGTGAGAGAGAGAGAAAACACAATTATCACATTAAAGTGAAAAGCAGTCAGAAAGATTTGATTTCCCTGTTCACAAAACTAAATGAAGGTTGTTATGGTGACCACATATCAGGGAAAGAAATAAACAGAAAACATTAACACAAATTAACTATTAAAGGCAACAGGAGAACTGTTCAGGTAAGGGGAGTCTTACTAAGAAGCATGTGGAACTAACGGTACTGTCTAAAATACAGGCAGGAAAAGAGATGAAAGAGCTCAAGGACACATTGCAAAAACAAAGATACTGTCAGGAAAAGTGAGAGAAATTTGGAAAGTAACCTGGGGGCAGTTCTACTCCAGAGAAAATGCTTAACACACTGGTGGGCAGGCGAGGAATTTGGGGATCCAGAGGGCATGTGAGCCAAGTCTCATGTGAAAAATACTAGACATAGCCCATTGCTATATGCTACAGTAGGGAAAGACATGCTAAAATTTGACTGAGGCACCAACAGTTTTCACTTTGAAACAGTATCAACAGGTTTTGCATCCCCGCCACAGCTGCTCAGACTTCTCATCGATGTGTTTCACTGGCAGCACTGCTGCCTGGGAAACCTGTTCCCTTTGGTGTAAGGAGAAAGCTTCACATGCTTGTAGGAAGACTGTATTGGCTGAAAAAGGAAGGCGCAAATTCATGAGAGAAAGATATAAAGACATATTTGGACAACATACACACTAGTCTGTAGATTCAATTATCCAATGTAGTTTTGTACAATGCAAAAAATACACTCACACTCAAATATGCTGATTATTTTGTTAAGTGCTCACACATACTCTGAAAAAGTCTTTGATGCTCCCTCTGACATAGGCAGTTTTTCTCACACACACAACCACACACACACTAGAGTGCGGATTGGGTCGCATATTTGTGCCCAAACCGAGAGAGTAGTAACCGAGCCCGTCCCAAACCTGACAGGCATTCTGTTTTTTATGTCTGAATCCGACCCGAGTCTGAAGCAGTTAATGTAAGCTGAAGCTAATCGAAATGCCTCCATACTGTCAATTTCTCTGCATGGTTTTTGGTAGTTTTAAACTTCCCCGATGACAAATTTAGCAAAATAACACACCCCAGCACTGAACAGGAAGCACCATGTCAAGTATAACATGACCAAACCCGACCCGAACCTGAACATCATTTCAAAATTTTTGTCCACCCTCTAACACACACACACACAGAGACAAGTCATTGCTGCAGTTTTTGTTACCATGGAAATGCTTTCAAAACCTGCAGAAAGTAGAAACTTGTGAGTGAGATGGGAGAAAGTTTATATCATGTCTTAGTCTTTCAAGTTATTTCTGCTAGTTTTATTTATGTATTTATTAGTCATTGTCTTTGTCATAGGCCTTTTTCACAGCAGACATTTTGACTATAGGGAAAGCACAGGCGTCAGGGTGTTCATGCTGGCTCACTGTCACACTGTCATGGTTTACTGGGACACTTGAATAGAACAGAGCCATCATTGATCGTATTAGTCACACATGCGTAAGTACAAAGAAAATTATAGGAACATGTGAAAATTTAATTGACATCTATTCCTTTGTTTCTCCTGTGCTTCTCATGGCACAATGATTTCTAAAATCAAGTCCTGAACGTCCTTTTAGCATAATTACTTTAAACCTGGGCCTTGTGGACATTTTTAAAAGAAACCTTAAGACACCTCTTTTTAGCCTGGCTTTTACTTAAGGTGCCTCGTCATTTGTTGCCTTAGTTTTTA
The DNA here is from genome assembly GCA_005408345.1 of Macquaria australasica. Taxonomy (NCBI): domain Eukaryota; kingdom Metazoa; phylum Chordata; class Actinopteri; order Centrarchiformes; family Percichthyidae; genus Macquaria; species Macquaria australasica. Next base: position 5,854 of record SEMN01001826.1, on the reverse strand, counting down.
AGTCTTAATCATTGAACTAGTTGTCATACTAGTTCTATCCCTTGTGTTTACTTATTTTATTGACTTTTACCTATTTGTAACATTTTATTGTTGTGATTTTTAGTCTTGCGAGATTCTATTTATTGTTGTCTATTTTATTATTTCTCTCACTGAAAAATAAATCCAAACCAATAGTTAAGAGTAGGTGTTAACTGAAGCAGCCCATGTGCCCCACACTGTCACCCTGCTATGCTGCTGTTGCACAGCCTACATGAAGTCACAGCTGCACATGTTGCTTTTCATAAATATAAAGCTATTCATCATTGTTATAACAAGGCTGTATATTGCTTATGTGGCGATTAACCATGGAAGAGAAAAAGTTCCTTTGTGTATTATTAAGAACAGGAGTAAATATGAGAGAAAATAAGTAAATCAAGTATTGTTAACAGTAAGGGCCCCTAATTTTGAATGTACTTTAAATGTATAAATACAGTATAAAATTTAGTAAGTGCACAATTTGTAAATACACAGTGTGTAGAGTGTACGACAGGGAAAGAAATGAACACGTTGTCAGACTCACTGTGTAGACAAACACTGCATAGAAATCCCAAGTTGTTTGTGTACTCCTCTCTGACCTTTGCTGAGTATTTGGTGTCTGCAGACAAGCAGTGTTTTCACGTGCAGAGCCTCTGTCGCTTCCCGCCAGCCTGTCTGACTGCCTGTCCGCCTGCTCTGACGATGCCTTAAGTGTCAATGCAGCTTTCTAACAGCAAATCCAAATGAAATGTTTTGACAGGGTGAGGCCTTGAAATATTTAGATTAGCACTGTCCACACAGGAGGCATTTCAGACACATTTTCAGTCATCCGTCTCACATGCGTGTAAGGGAACACATTCGCTTCTATATTTATCAATACACCTGTGTACGTAGGCCACAACCCAAAATGTCTGTTTTCTTCCATTTTACACACATAACGACAGTAACTGTGTATTGACCTATAAGCCATGCTTAAACGCATGCAGGCTACAACTGTTACACAACTGATGGAAGGGTTACGTCTTCAAATTCCTCTAGCATTCTGCAGAGACCTTTAATGAAATAAAATTACTCTGAAAATAAGAAAAGACAATACAAGTTTATTTTAATTAATCCACGTGACCTACCTGTGTGGTCTTGATAAATACAAGCTACACTTTAATCAATATGATGTCATTTTAGAATAAAGAACAACAACAAAAGTAAAAATTGTATAACATTTTAATCATTGGAAAACTCTTGGTGGCAATTATTTGTCAGTACTTATTTGATATGTGAAAGTAAAAAGGGCACCCTAAACAAATTAGTATATAAGTTATAGTTATGAATCAAGGTTGCGTAAAGGTGGTTAATACCAAGATAGTGGTAGATACCACTAGAATTTATCAAGTTGTTGGCCATTTAAAGAAAAAAATCCTTGAGGTGTCACTGAGAACCTCCCAAATGCACTTTTCGTTTAGCTCTCTGGGAAGCAAAATTACATAATTTAGAGGAGGTGCAGGTTTACCCCACTAGACTTCTGTCCTTGTTAGGTTGTGTCCTTAATTAGAACTGATTGTTTAAAAAGCAAGTCAGACAAGTCTTTTTGGTGATCAAATTAAAATCAGTATTGTTTAAAAAGAGTGGCAGCAGTGGCCTCAGAAACTTGTAATCTGTAAGCACCTTGGGAGAATCATTAAATTAAGTGGACTTGCCAGGAATTTCATCCCTTGCAGTACATAGAACACACAGAACATCAGTGAGAGCCTTTTCTAGAGTTTTAAATTCGGATGAGTTTTCCCAGTTCCCTGCCGTTGTCCCAGGATTATGGCCAGGTATTCCAAGTACATGGAGATAAAAATGGCAATGAAAGTGTGTGTATCTGAGAGCCTACTTTGTCATAATAAGTTGAATGCTTTCTTTCTGAAAAAACTGATGAAAGGCCACCCTACCAGAAAAGGGGCCGGCCTTTAACTGTTGTGGTCACTGTCTCAAATCTTTTCCTATAAAACACGTTGCATCCATAACGAAGAAAGTCTTCAAACGCAGTGCAAGAAAAGGGAATAGGCAGAATAACTGAAGGAGTTTCATTGGAACCAAAGTGTAGTGAAATGCTGCAACAGCTCCAATAGTTTAATCAGCTGCTCACTACATAGCTACAGTGTCCAGCAGTAAAAGGAGGAGACATCTCAGTTTAGACATTTGTGGCAATGGGTGCATGTTTGTCTGAAAGCTTGGCAATGTGAGTGAAAATGGATTTGACGGAGACCAACTGGTTGATAATGTGTTCTAATAGCAGAAGATGGTTTCGATCCATCGACCGCTGGTTTATGGGCCCAGCACGCTTCCGCTGCGCCAAAGCTGGGGAACAATAGCCTGTAAGGGGGGGGGAAGAAGAGGAAAAAAGGGGAAGGAGGGGGGAAGAAGAGGAAAGAGGAAAAAGGAGGAGAAAATGAGGAAAAAAGAAAGAATGAGAGAAAAGACGAAAGAGGGGCTGAAATACCCATGTTTGTTTTAACTGTTACATAGTTGCTACTTAGTAGAAAAGCTGGGATTTTAATTTAAATGCAGAAATTATACTGTTTCGGTTGGACAAGGGAAGATCAATGTGGATCCTAAGGTCGCTGGTTCGATTCCCACCTTATACAGAGGACCTGTGTTGTACATTATTATTAATTGTATGAACAACAGTGTAGTTTAGGTCAGATATAAAGGTGGTACTGTAATATAATGTCTCTCTTTTTTAAACAGTGTCTGACTCTTTTCTCTACAGGTAAGTATAAAGGGTCATTAACAGGGCAGTATAAAGGCAAGTATTAGGCCCATCAGATTAAGGTTTTATATGTAGACTTGACTATTTTGGATGATATTGAAATCAAGACCCTTTTTGCGACCCACAGGCACCCTAATTTTACTAAACTAGTTTATTTATAAAGTGTATGCTGGGATAAACACTTTTGAACAAAACCATATGTGCTATTATTACTACTATTAGTAGTACTATTAAGACTTACTGCAAGCTTTAGAACAAAACTGTGTATAAAAGTTTATTATTCAACACCAGTTAGGAAAGAGAGAGAATCAACAAACAACACAACAAAGTAATAAATTCTGTACAAAATGTGTAAAACTTAAAATAGGTGAAAAAGTATAAAAGACCTGAAAAAGTATAAACAAATAAATACAATTAAAAACGTTTAAAGCACTATATACATAACACAGAGAACATCAAAACCTATTTACATTTTAGATTTACATGACATATTTACATTTTAGATTTTTTAATCTGTTCTAACCACAGCTCTTTGGGTATTATCTCTGTATTGGGGCAGTAGATAATGCCCTTATACTGGCTGTGCCCAGTCTCTGCCATCCTGAATTGTCCACACTTCCTGCAAGTATTGGACACCACCTTCCTCTTGTTAAACCTTGCCTTAGAGGCATGGTGACCACTGGCAGGTGGAGGGGGAGGTGCTGATGGAGCAAGAGGGGCAACAGGAGTATTGAGGGCACAGTATGCAGGTGTCGGAACAGCAAACAAAGTGAAAGTGGCTGGGGCTTGAGGACAGACAGAGGCTGCTTGGGGGAAGACAAACAGAGGACCAGAAGCAGGAGGCTGTGGAAAAAGCTGCTTCTGGGCTGATGGCATTGGCTTGATAGCCTGTGGGGCAGCAGTGACTGGAGCTTCAGCCTGCCGCTTAGTCTTTGCCAGTCCTGCAGTGCTTGGGGGCAGGTTGTACACATGTTCACTGCCATGTGTTTGAGGAGGAGCAGCAGGGCGGATATTGGCAGGTGGAAGGGCCTCAGAAGCCAAAGGAAGTGGACCAGGTAGATTTACTCCCTGCAGGAGCAGTGTGACATCCTGCCGTTTCACCCGTTTATTATGCCACTGGATGAGGGTAGTTTGATTAACCTCAACCAGCTGCAGTGTTGTGCTCTGCATGATGGCTCCATTACCCAGAATTAGTTGCCGGATGTTCCGGTAATCCTGCAGGATAAGAGTCCATCTTGTCACAGTTCCCTGTCCTTGCTTTTTGGGACTCTTGTGCAAAGAACAGAGTCTAACAAAAATGGCTTCAACCAAACGGCAGCAGTCTGGCCACTGGGCAGGGGAGGCAGTGGATGCCAGCACACACCGCTTCAGGCTCTCCACACCAGGAGTAAACTCTGCCTTTTTCTTTGGAGACCTGAACCTTCCTGCTATCAGCCTGTCCTGGTGCCTGGCAGAAAACACCACCCGTTGCTGGTCATATGGCAGCAGGTTCTGCCAGAGGCCTATGATAGTGCTGACCTGCTGGTTGCTCAAGGTCAAACCAGTATGGTCCCGCAGACCCACCAGATACTCTGCCAGTCTGTCCACAAGATCCATGCCCGGCATGTTGTGCTCGTCCACAGCCTGAAAAAGGACAACAGACCAACAGTTACAAGCAATGTAATCACTTATATTACGTAAACAATATTATGGGATCATTACTCTTTGGGTATTTTCTTAATCAGCTCTTGTTCAAGCCTTCTTACCAGCTGTCCTTCAGGCACCTTGGGAATAGCACCAGCGGGTATAACAGAAAGTTCAGCAGGCTGGGTGGAGGCAGAGGTGGCAGCAGGCTGTGTGGAGGCAGAGGTGGCAGCAGGCCAGGTGGAGACAGAGGTGGCAGCAGGCTGTGTGGAGGCAGAGAAGGCCGCAGGCTGGATGGAGGCAGAGGTGGCAGCAGGCCACGTGGAGGCTGAGGCAGCCGCAGGCTGGATGGAGGCAGAGGTGGCAGCAGGCCAGGTGGAGGCAGAGGTGGCAGCAGGCTGTGTGGAGGCAGAGGTGGCAGCAGGCCGTGTGGAGGCTGAGGCAGCTGCAGGCTGTGTGGAGGCAGAGGTGGCAGCAGGCTGTGTGGAGGCTGAGGCAGCTGCAGGCCGGATGGAGGCAGAGGTGGCAGCAGGCCAGGTGGAGGCAGAGGCGGAGGCAGGCCTTGCGGAGGCAGAGGAGGCAGCAGGCTGGGTGGAGGCAGAGGAGGCCGCAGGCTGGGTGGAGGCAGAGAAGGCCGCAGGCTGGGTGGAAGGCTGGCCTGGAACAGATGCTGAGGTCATAAGGTTCCCGACTGTTGGGTCTAGATCCTGGTCCTCAAAGCCTTCATCTTCCTGCTCCTCCCCAATGTTGAGATCTTCCAACAGCTCATCTGTCTCCTCAGAGTCTGGGTTAATGTCCTGAATGGGCTGCCCTGTCTGCTTATACAAGTAGTCAATACCAATAAGCTCTCCTGAGAGGTCAGAAAACAGACAAGAGATACCACAACGTATTAGTATGAATGAGCACAAATGCATAAACACACAATACCATGTAAATGCAGAATTTATGAATGGTGAATAACACTTTATTGCTGAACGTACCAGTGTACTGGGGTGGTGGATGGAAAAACGGAACATACTTCCGTCTAAGCACTTTCAAACTATTGGTGTTGATGCTCTGGACAAGGTCTCCAGAATAGCTGAGGAGATTAGATGGCTTGGTGGCTAGAGACTGTGCAGCCCGGTCCTGGTTCCACCTGTTCAGACCTTCCAACAGAAACAGCTGGAAGTTCAGGCTGTTGGCCTTTGTACCTGAAATTACAGTTGTACTGTGTTAACAGGAAATGTGTGCAGTCCCTCTGTAATTACAATAAACAACATTTAACAGTACATTATAATATTATAGTATATTATAATTTACCATTTATATTATAAAATTCACCTGAAATAAACCTGTTCAGGTGTAAATGAAAGGACTCCAGCGATGTTGAGCCTCTGGCACACCTGTAGTTTTTTAGAACTAGGCCCTCCTTGGTGGTGATAGTGCCGGTCTCTGTGTAGAGAGTCACACCTGGCACATCTTGGA
>SEMN01001825.1:0-24782 GCA_005408345.1 Macquaria australasica | reverse complement strand
ATGGTCGAGAACCATCATATCTTAAAGAGCTCACCAGTACCTATTACCCCACTGAGGCACTCTTTGGCTCCCAGAATGCAGGGGTTCCTTGTGGTTCCTAGAGTCTTTAAAAGTAGAATGGGAGCCAGAGCCTTCAGCTATCAAGCTCCTCTCCTGTGGAACCAGATCCCAGTTTGTGTACGGGAGGCGGACAACCTCCTCACATTTAAGAGTAGGCTTAAGACTTTCCTCTTTGATAAAGCTTATAGTAAGGCTGACTCAGGTGACCCCTGAGCCACCCCTTAGTTATGCTGCTATAGGCCTAGACTGCTGGGGGACTTCCTATGATGCACTGAGCTCCTCTCTCCTCCTCTTCCTCTCCATCTGTACGCCCTCATATCCCATCAATGCTTGTTATTAATTCAACTTCTTCCAGTAGTTGTGTGCTTTCTCTCCTCTCTCTCTCTCCCTCCCCTTCTGTTGCTTTCTGCAGGTGTTTCTGCCTCTGGAGCTGTGGAGGTCTGGGTCTGTGGTTGCTGCCGCCTGCTGCCCCCGTGCTCCTGCTCTGCACCCGCTGATGCTATTGCTGTTGTTGCTGTTATTAGTATTGCTATTATAATGTTGCTCTTAGTGTTGTTTCTGTTGGTGTTAACATCAATGCCATTACCATATCTATGCTGTATTGAGCTGCTGTATGTTCTCTTTCCTCCTGCTCTCTCTCTCCCGCTCCCCCCTTCCCCCTTCAACCCAACCGGTCGAGGCAGATGACCGCCCACCTTGAGCCTGGTTCTGCTCGAGGTTTCTACCTGTTAAAAGGGAGTTTTTCCTTGCCACTGTCGCATAGTGCTTGCTCATGGTGGGAACTGTTGGGTCTCTGTAAATATAAAAGAGTCGGTCTAGACCTGCTCTATTCGAAAAAGTGCCCTGAGATAACTTTGTTATGATATGGCGCTATATAAATAAAACTGAATTGAATTGAATTGAAAACGCTCTCCTGAGTGTGCTAATGAATGTGCTGTGTGTGCTGAATGCACTGTGGCCACTTATTCTCTCTCCCTCTTTCAAATCCTCACCAGTCCAGGGAGCACCGGGGCTAACCACATATGTCTTCCATCGTGGGTACTGTTGACTCCATCTATTAATTTATCTGGAGTCCTCACATCACCGCTCACATTGTCCAGTATGTTCACGCTGTCTGGAAAAGCAGCGATGTCTGGTGGACATAATGTTGAGGAACAGCCATACCCATTAATACTCCATTAACACTCCTTCAACAGCTATTACTAATTTACCGCCTGGGTCAGTCATTAACTGTATGCATCCTCTCTCTGATTTTTCAGTTGTCACACTAAGAAAAGCACAGGTGTAACAAATGATGATGATTTAATGGCTCACCTAAATGGAATGCAGCACAGGGTATTGATTACAGCTGTGCTTTTCTTGCTACGACGTGTCAAAATGTCTGCTGTGAAAATGTCTGAATTTCTACAAAATTATTAATTAGTTACATTCCAACCGATTATAGTTTCTCCACCAGTCAGTGTGATGCCAGAACACAATAATCCCTCATGGTATCCAGGTAGGTTTTAATATTCATATTCAAAAGACATCTAAACTCAGTGTTTATGGATTTACACCACAAATTCTAAACCGCGCAACAGTGACAGATTATATAGATATATTCTAGCTTGGGAAGAGAGTTTAGGTTTGTGAAGAAAGAGGCATGAAGGTCGATGTAAACTCATAAGAAAGGATACTGTTGTCACTGAGACTGATCTTCTCATGGTTCTGGTCATAAAATTCGAGGCCGTTGAGGCCGATGTAGTACGGGTCTCCCCAGGATGTTAACAGCTGCAGCTGAAAGATGACTGACAGGTGAAGGTCAAGGAATATACAACATGAAGCCCCATGCATAGTACACATCAGGCCTGGGCTGTGTCTGAACATATTTACTGTATAGTGCATCATAGAGTGTCTGAATTTTATCCTCTATTTAGCGCCCTCAAAAATTTCAATAATGGAACAAAAAAAGTGTCCACGGCATTACGCCACTTTCTGCTAACAAGCCCTTTATAAATGCAAATGTACTGTTGTGCGACTCAACACCTGTCAGTGATGACGCAACATGACAATGGTTTGTCAGAAATGTCACTTTACTGCTATTTACTGTCTATTAAATAGGGAGGAGAGAATGAGTGGATGACTGACACAGCCCACGTCTTTAAAAAAAACATCAGAACAGATCCTCCATTTGCCATGAATTCACGATGGCACACAGGTGCTATGCTCAGGCTGGCTGTCCCAATCCTCATTTGAAATAATAGAAAAATAAGAATGATTAAAAAAATCCAAATTTAAAAACATTTCTGAAGATGTTTACTTCCCTTTGTCACTTGCAACACACCACAAAATAGTGTTACAACCAGAGCACCACTGGGCTGTTAGCCAGCCGTGACTGTTAATGCAGACTGATTAATATTGCCTGAACATACAAATCCAATGTGTTGATTTGCAAATGAACAGTCTGGACAGTCAGTCAGATTTGCCAGCAGTTTGAACAAATCCAAAGATTCAACTGACAATACAAACAGTGTCAGAAGGATACACCCACAAGGCATGATGGGAGCTTCATAGTCCATGCTGGCCTGTTCTTGTTTCTTGCTTCCTCTGAATTAGAGACAACAACATTAGAAATTAGGAAATCCAGCTTTCAAACTTTCTCCTGAAACAGCAGCACATTAAATTTCTGGCTCCTACCTGTGGTAGTCCTCTGCACTCTTGTTGTTGGTGGGCGTTTGGAGGAAGTCTACGAAGAGGATCTCCTGGGCAAAGTCAAAGTGACAGTTGCCCGGTCCTTTCCTGATCAGGAATCCCTCCGATGGGGAGATGGCAACATCATCCATGAACACATGGATCACCTTCACCTGAACCAAAGATGTAGAGATTTGTATGTTTTATGTGTTGTTTATAGTCTCCTGCATAGAACATTTATTGTTAAATGTAAAAACTTTATAGTTGTTTCAGTTTCTCATGTACAGTATTATATTGTTTGATATATACAGTTTACTATTATTATTTAAATGGAACTTGTATTGGTCTCTTGTAACGACTGCACCTTCACAGCAAATACTGTTTGAGCCTGACAGGAAAGCTTCTCACCCCTCTGTAAGAGTCCTCAGGGGACTTGTTGTAGTTCCAGATACGGAGTCCGGCGATGGTCTGGACCTTGCTGAATGTTATGTTCAAGGTGTGGGGCTCTCCATAGGAGAAAGGGATCAGCCACATGTGCTGGTCATCAGTGATGATGTTGTTGCCATCTATAAGCCTGGTTAATGAAAACAGACACTGAAGACTGCACCAAATACAATAATGATCTGATCTAAGTCTGGATTTTGAATGTGATTTTAGATTTTTCTTGAGAGCAGGTAGAGCAGAGTGAGGAAACTGGTAAAAAGGAGAAGGAACATTCTCAAAAATTAAGGTTATTATACTACTACTACATCTACTGTTGTGTATTAAAAAAACATGAATAAGAGTGTCAAATGTCAGAGTATTCAACATTCTCACAGAGCATATAGTGTCAGACGTACTTATCAAGCGTGCGCAGATCGTGTCTGTAGTCAGGCAGGTCGTTGAGGTCCCTGGGTGAAGCAGCCATCATGCTGAGGTCTAAAGGTAAACTCTCTCCGTCCTTCCCCACCACCTCCAATCCTGTCAGGCCCATGTAGTGGGAGTCCCCCCAAGTTAACACCAGCTCTATTTTAAGGCCTGGGGTGGAGGGAGACAATTACTGTAAGTATCCAAACAGCAAAAAGAGAAGTGAGCATGTGACGACAGGATGCTGATTATCTACTCACACTTTCCAGTGTACATGCCAGGATTATGCTCCATGTTCTCCTGCGACAGACTCACAGTGGGGTTGAGGTGGAGTTTCAACTAAAACAACATATGAACACATTAAAACGAGAATTGTTTTACACTGTCCTGTTGACAGTGTGATGGCTAATTTACTCTTGATGCCTGTTATACTGTCCTTCCTAAGCAATGTGCAGATGCTGAACACTATTGTTTTGCTGAACATAGGGTTTGAATGTCCTTTGTTGTATCACTGTCACAGTTGGGAATAAGGTGCATACATTTACAAGTGTTTGACATTAAACACTAACGAAGTTGATAAAAAACATTCTGTGAAAACCTGTACCCACCGCTGATGAGGCCTGTACTTACTCTGAGGTCTTCCTCTCGGAAACCGGCCTGTGTGAAGGGTCTTTCCTCTCCCTCTCCATCGGCGGTGCGCGGTCTCTGCAGCTCCTCCTCATACACCAGGCCCTCGGGACCCTCACCTTCACTAAGGAAGGTTTCATCATAACGAGACATAGCCTCCAGGATCTCATCATCAGTGGTGAACAGGATAGTGTCACCAAATTGGTCCAGTTCTGAAGTGACAGCAGAGTGAGGAAAAGGGAAAAGTTGATTAAAAGTAACACACAAAGGAGCATAAAAACATGCGATGCTGTTCTGTTCAGCTACCTCCAGACAGGGTCCCAGAGGCCTTGGCAATCTCGCCCCTGAAGATGCACCTCCCATCCAGCAGCATCTCCACCTCCTTCACCCCTCGGAAGGAGTGAATGCGTGACTTGTTGTAGTTCCACACTCGAATCATGGCCACCTGGTAGGGAGCTCCAAAGTCCAGGAAGATGGTGTGGCTACGACCGGAGGTAAACGGTGCTAGCCAAAGATGCATGTCATCCTGGGTACGATTAACGCCATCAATCAAGTTAGTGACCACACGTGGATCCTTGCCGTATGCAGGGAGAATGTTGATGTCTGGAGGGTCAGCACGGATGTGAGCAGGTTGCAGGGGCTCTCCACTGGAACTGAACACCTCAAGGCCGTTGAGGCCCACGTAGTGGCGATCGCCCCAGGTGGACAGGATGTTGATGACCAGCCTTTGGCCCTGTGGCAGCACCGGGATCTCAAACTCGTCCTCTCGCTCCATGGATGGATCATCATCAAGGCCTTCACACAGCGCCCCCTGAGTGGTCAAGGAGGAAAGCGGGCTCCTGGGTGCTGTGGAAGGGTTGACTGGGACTGTGGGTGGACCACGGCCCTGGCGCTGGAGGAACTCATCAAAGATGTCCCCTTCGAAGCCCATGTTGGAGATGCGTCCACGTTGGCATTGGTTGAACTTAGTGAGAGAGTCCCAGGACTCCATGAGGGTGTCATCCTGTTGGCTGTGCAGCTGAGCCAGAGAGGTGCACTGCCTCCTGCTAGTGCTCGCCAGTGACATCAGCTCCTCTGGATTATAGATAAAGAATAGATAAAGATTAGCTACTAATTACTAACACAGAAAATAAGATAATCCTTTTATCACTGTAAACTGCCTTTACATTTGTCATCAAACATGGAATACAAGAAAAAAACATGTTAATATGTTTTGTGCAGCCATACACTAAACATCTCTGTCTAGTTAGTCATTTCAAATAAAAATGTATATTTGTAGTCTGAGAGATTGCAGTCAGCTTTGTAACACAACAATCTACTAAAATCTTATCTAAATTCAGAAAGACTTCCGTAATTTAAACAATTTCCTGCAAATTTCAATGAGAAATGTTTTGATTTACAGTTAAATAGATGACAAAAGTTAATCAGCAGCAGAAAGAATGACAATCATTACACAGCACAAAGGCCAGGACAATAAGCACGGCTGCTCAGTAAAGTGTAGTGTAAGGACTCTAGTAAACTAAACAATACAAGTAGTAAGCCTTTCATTTTTTAACCAGTCCAATATGGCGGCACATAATGCAGCACCCTCACCCCATTAACGCATGGTCTATGATGACCGTCTCAAAACAAATTAACATCTGAAAATGACTAAGGGAGCAGCACTTCATATAGGGAGCCAGAGATGAGGTGTATAAAACCACTTGACCCAGATAGTACTCGACTAAAGTAAAATAAACAGTAAATGCAAAGCCTTTAGCTAATGGTTATTTGGTTGAAGAAATAATTAGTCTTTCTTCTGGTTCCTGGTTTGGGAATTACTAATACAGTTTGATAATAAATGTATTATCATTTGAAGAGATTATTAAATTGGTTAATAGTAGGTGAAATACAGCACAAAATAAAATACAGGGGTGAAATAATCACATATAAAAGGTGTCCTTCTATCATAACTTTAATATGGGAGGTAGCAGTCTTTCCTACCTGTGTTTGACAGTGCAGTAGCTCTGAGCTGCTGCTCCTCTGTCTGCCTGCCTGCAGTGTTTCGGAATGAGCTCCTGCGTCCGCTGATGGGCCTGTCCTGCTTTTGATCCCCGAGCTCCTCCAGCAGGTCGGAGCTCAGGTCCAGAGAGTTAGCCTTCCACTGACCCCCGTTCACTGTCCTCTCCGTCCCCCTACACACTCGGCCTGGGTTACACGGCAGCTCCGGGAGCATTGAAGAGGATGAGGCTGTCGGAGATTTGGGTTCTGCAGAGTGCTGAGGCACCAGCCACCGGGGCCTCTCCCTGCTGGCCTCGCAGCCCTCTGGCGCTCCTCTGTTCAGGGGCTGCAGCCACTGGGGGGCCACCCGTGAGGAGGATGGCTGGGTGGTGACTGTGTGCTCCATGGGTGCAGGCTGCTCCACCTGCTGCCTGAGAGAGAGGGGCTCTTCCGAGGCAGACAGGTCAAAAGAGTTTCTTTGTGTGGAGGAGTGACGAGCGGAGGATGAAACCCCCACTGGTGAAGGAGTGATGGGTGGTAGCAGTGTATGTGATTTCTCCTGCATGTCTATCATAGCCTGGCCTGCTGCGTCTGACGGCTGCGGATTCGAACTGTGGTGTCGCTGGGTGCTGCTGCCCTCCCCACCCTTCCTGTCCTCATGGTGCTGGGGGCTGGCACCCCGTAGATTGTGTCCTGAAGACACGGGGCTGGAAAACAAGGAGTCCGAGACCTGGAAATCCTGGAGGTCAATCGTGGTGCTGTAGTCAAAGACCTGGTTGCCGCTGCCCCTCTCCAGCTCACCTTCAAACACCAATGTGCTGTTAAGGTACAGCTTTATATGCCGTGCACCAATGTCAAGATCCTAAAAAAGAAATAGAGCTTCAATGTACCTGAATATACAGTCAAGTTCAACAGCAGTTCAACTGAAGGATTTGGGGTCAGATGGTATCAGAGAAAAATATTGAGCATTTAATTTTATGTCTCTGTATACTGAACAACATTTTGAGTACATAATGATTCTAATTCAGAACAATACAATCTGCAAACCCAAAAGTACAAAGTCAAAAAAGTATCACTTGGGGAATTTAATACATTCACTATTGATTAATTTATCTATTTCTTACATGCAGAGTAAGAGCTATCCAAGCTAGCAGTAATTAGCGCTCTCACAGACGCCAAGTCATGGCTGCCATGAAGAAATGGCTGAAACCCAACTTAAATCTGCCCAATCCACTAGGCAGTAAACCACTAAATCCAGGTTAACCTAGAACCTAGTTCCTACCAACAGCTCCTTACCTTCCAGGTTCAAGACATCAAGTAATTCAAGATAGCTGTAGTAGCATAGAAAGAGATACAACAGGATCTTTGTACCCCTCTGTGAAGAGCAGTGAGGTTGAGAGGCAGAAGCCCACGTTTGCCCTAACACTAATCCTCTGGGGCTAATCTCTCACTGTTCCACATTTGGACAGACTGACTGGCAGCTCAGCCAGCCACTGCTAAAAGAGGACCACACCCCCGATGTAACCACGCCAATACAGTCACCCGTATTATAGTGACAACGCACAAGCATGGTGGATTTAAGAGCTCTGGTGCTACACACAGCTAAATGAATAATCTCTGAACCGGAGAGAGGGATAAATCAAAAGATGTGTGGAACGGATTGCACAAATGTTATCTAACAATTCAAATTAACTGTGATGACACATAAACAAAAATAAAAAGCACATACGTTGAGGCTTCTGTTGTAGTTCCAGATCTTGATGCAAGATATTCCAAAGTCTGGAGAGCGCTCTGTGTTCCTGATGATGAAGTAGAGCTGGACGGGAGGGTGGAACGGACACGTCCACATGTGACGCTCTTTGGTGGTCTGCCAGCACAAGAGAATACACAAAATAATAATAATAATAATAATAATGCAAATAGTGAGATTCATTCAAAAATATATGTAATAGGCCTTTTACACAACAGACAGATGTAAAAGCTCAGGTGTAATTAATAACATTAATCGTGGCAGCATCCTATTTAGGTGTTCATGCTTCAGAGCCCTGTTATTGTGCACGCTTGTTTACTGTCATGGCCTACTGGGAAAATAACATGGAACAGAGCCATAATTAAAGTAATTAGTTACACCTGTGCTTTTCCTGGTAAGAGAAGTCAAAATGTCTGCTGTGAAAAAGGTCGACTGTACTTTAAATTTTATCCAGTGATAAAAATGCTAAAGATGGAAAAATGCTGACAAAAACATTTAGTGCAGGTTATGCATAGCTAATGTGTACTTTCAGATCTAATTTGTGTGGCAGAAATCAGGATCAGGATGCTGAGGCAGGCAGCAGAGACTCACCTTCACCTTTCCATTGACAAGCGCCCCCAGATTCCCGGGGTAGTCAGCGTTCCTGATGTCTAGGTCGTGAGGCGACACATACAGCTTCTTGTTTCTGACGCAGAAGAACTGCAACTCAGTCAGCCCGACCTGCAAAGCGTTCCCCCAGTTTGACAGGATCTCCATGGTAACGTACAATGCAGGGGTGACCTCTGCCGAGGACTGCCTTTGCTGCAATGACAACACAAAACATTCATAAGTGCTTCTGTTGTGTCTCTATCACACCCAGCAGTATTAGGATTATTCATTCTGAACTGCGAGACGGTGTTACTGACTCACCAGCTGCTTGCTACAGTCTGTTTTGACACTCTGTGCAATGTTGTAGCTGGGTGCTGCTTCAAGTTTCTCCAAGGCTTCCAGCAGTTTCTGTTGTTGCCTGAACAGAAGGATGACACCCTCAGCTCTGCTGCTTTGTCTATTGTTCCTGACCTTCATATTAGTGGTGATGGATGGCTGAGCACAGCTACACTGATAAATAATTCTTCAAGGTCAGGGGGTGTACACACCATAAATTTCTGTTAGTATTAGTGTCTATAAAACACTATCATGTTTAGTCTGACACTGCAGGGTGTACAGGATTACCACCACAAGTACCAGGTGCCCTTCCATCCCTCAGAAGCCAGAATGTATATACAGTATCTGTGTGTTTAAGTGTCATATTCTGTCAGCATACCTGGGGCCCATCAGCGTGATTCTCTGCATGGCCAAAGTGACACTGTTATCATCCTTGTCGTGGCTGTTGTGGTGCACTAAGCCATTCATCATCTGCTGTCCCCTGCCCTGGATAGCAGGAAGAGGAAGCAAAATAGAAGAGTCAGAGATACATAAGCTTTAGGGGCAGAGTTTACATGTAAGCCAAATCCATAACACTATCACTGTATTAAAATCAAGAGCACATACAATACATGTGTAGGGTTATGGGTGGACAGTGAAAAGAGAGATCAGGCCGTAATAGTATAAGTACTCTGGATCAGCATAAAACAACTGGTGACACAAAAGTACATGTACAAAGACATATACAGTGTGGGGCAGGCAGGCCGTGTTGCAGTTGAAGAGCTCAGGACTCTGCACAGGGTCGTTTTCTCTCTGGATGGCCTGGCGCACCCTGCATGCCAACTCCTCTGGGTCCCGCTCCTCAACAGAAGCCTTTCTGGCTGCTGACAGGGGCCTCTCCATACGACTCCTTGGCCCTTAAACAAGAAGCACACGTCTTTTAAACCACAATCATGCACCATGCTAACAGATGTATCTACAAAAACATTTTTAAAAAGAGCCTGTATAAAGAGTTTTATTCCAAAATGGGAAAGCTGACATTTGTGGACTTTAAGTTTAATCAGTTAATCATGAATCTCAGTTCAGCACTGACTTCATTTTAAACAACGTTAAAAAGACTTACTCTGACCATCCCAGCTCTCTTTGGATGATGGCCTGTCTAATGTTTTGCTTTTCACCAACATGGGCTTAGTGGGTATAAAGCTGTCGATGTTTTCCTTCCTTTTTGCAGACAGAGAGCGTTCAATTTTACGACCTGGAATAAAGAAGAAAATTAAACTGAGGTAAATTTTCAAAATTTTCAGGAATATATTGTGAGTTTGTAGGCATAAAAGGGTTTAAGTCCTTCTGCATCCCATGGGTTGGCTAATAGGAAACTTGAACTGTGCACAGACAGCTAATGCACTTGCCTATTCTCCATGTGTACAGGTCAAGAGGAGATGGAACCATTCTGGATAATAAACTCACCCTAAAATCAATAGCAAATTTACATATGAAAGTGGATGCTAAAGCCTACCTTTATCTGAGGGTCCAAAGTCCAGGACAATGAGGTTTGCCGAGTCAAGATGGCTATGGGAGCTGCTGGGCCGAGGGTTGGAGGAGGACTTGGAGGATGAGAGGGGCAGCCCCAGTTCGTCCAGACTCTCCGTGCTCTCCTCCCTCTCAATCTGCTCCTCCACCCACTCCTCGTCTGACTCCTCCCCCGCTGAGCCTCGGTTGCTCCGCCGCATGCTAACCTCCAGGCTCCGACGCAGAACCTAGTTTACAAAGGTCAGCGTTTATGTGTGCATCTACACAGTCATCAGTGTAAGCACTCACAGGCGCAAACATACGCACATGCATGCTGACACCCAGGTGCATAAAACAAATTTAGATGATTCACTACATCTCATGCCACCTTGACAAGATGAAATAAAACAGTGTACATATTTCTTCTTCCGCTCACCTTCACTTCCTCAAGGTTGAGAAGTACCTTCTCACTGTGCTCCTGATTTGCTTGGCTCTCAGGCCTGGAGCTGAAGGAACGCGACACCTTGGAGGTGTCCCTCGGGGAGCAGGGACTACGAGGCGAGCGCAAACTGAAGCTCTGTATGAAACAAGGTGATTGGATAAAGGGGAAATGGCAGAGATGAAGAGATGCTAAGCAGTACAGACAGCTGCATCTGACACATAGCCCCTCCCTTGGAAAAAACACCCACACACACACAGGCTTGGTAGGCATTGTTATGTCTTCACTCTACCTCCATGTCTACGCTTTCATAGGGCTCAAAATCCTCAGAGTAGCGCTTTTCTGGGGAGATCTGCAAACTTGGTCCTTCCTCTGTTCGAATTCTGACAGAATCCTGCATCCATGAGAAAAGAGGAAAAATGTAATATGTGTGCTTTCATAGGGAAATATTTACTTTTGATGCACCACAATCAAGGATTACAATATTAAGTAATTAATAGCCTCTACCTGCACCCATTCTTTCCTCTGGACCTTCCCTGGGGCAGTGTGGCTCCTCTTCCTGTGGGTCTGCTCCAGATTACGGCTGTCTTCGGTTAGCTGGTGGGCGCTTCTACAGACATCTGCCGATGAGCACCAGCACAGAAAGGAACATGAGCAGCTTGCACCAGACTATTGCCTCAGAGGGGAAGGAACACATAGTCACATACGCAGATGGTCCACAGCGCATAAATGGAAGAAAAAAAAACTGTCTGCCAGCTACAACTGTCACTATCATTTATTCACTGGGACTGGGCATGGGATCATGCCACGCAAACTACAAGCTGAGGACTGGTGGCTATTAGCTGGTGCTCCATATGGTCTGGGGATGACAGAAGCAACAAGAATAGAGTATGAGGTGGTGTCATCAATTTCAGTGTTAAAATGACTGAATACTCAAGAACAATATTCCCCTGGCACAATAGGGAGGTAAAAAAAAAGGTGAGGTCTTATATAAGAGTTTTTACTTTTGAGCGTCTGTAGGTTTATTTTGGTCCAGCAGCAGCGTACCTGTTGTACGTGCAAGCCTCCAAGCAGGTGGGGAGGTGACAGACTTGTGGTTGGAGCTCTTCGGCTGCTTCCTACTGGCTTCAGCATTGGCTCCGTTAAGATAAATGGAAAAACCCTGTTCAAGCTGTTCCAACTCAATCTCCCTGGGGTCTTTGACTTTAAGGCGCTTAAGGATCCTGAGGAGCAAAGAAAACTGGTGACTACAATTGTGAATAAAAATCTGGCAAACAGTATATCACAGGTTGGAGATCGTTAAGCTCAAGATCCAGGACTCACAGGAGAGCATCACGCTATTCTCACCTCCCTTCTCCCACAATTCACACACTAGCATTGTGTATCTCAATGCAAGGAACCAATCAGTGCTCTTATTAGGCAGCACTGAAAGTCAGAGAGGAGTTGTGCATCTCCTCTGTGAAATCCAATCTGTCTCTGCCCAGCAGCCTGTGCTCACACTTCACCTGTTTTTGTGCTGGAGGGCGATTAAATATTCATCCACAGTGTCATCCACAGCAGAGGCAAGCTTCTCTCCTTGGCACGTCTTACTCCCCTTCAAGAACACGAGCATGAGTACACACACACACACACAATGCAGAGTCAGAAAAGCCTACATCAGCTGTTTGAGGAAAACAGACAGTCATACTACTACACATCATTGTTGCACATGTATTCACATTCACAGACTACAATCAATATCCACTTTATTCTGTACAACACAAAATTTATGCAAACAACCCGCTCCTCCAGTCTTGAGTAAATAAAGCATCAATACAGCACATGCAGTTAGTCAAGATGTTAAGTTTACAGTACACGGTAGGTAGACAAACACTTATGTAACTTGCAACATGGTAGGGTTTTTGGTGCCAAATGTGCCTGTTCAACCAACTCATGGTACAAGGATGGTGCCAGGTTCAAAAAACATTGTCAGTGTCAGTCCTGAGGTTAAAAATGTAATGTCAAAAATTGCCAATGTTTTCATGCGAACACATTCAGGCCCTTAATAAGAACTCATCATCATAACTTTAACACTGTTGCAAACCATAACATTGTTGGAGTCCAGGTGCACCCATCTGTGAATGGTCTAAGGTTTTTCAACTAACTCTGCTAAATAACACACCATTCACCCATCATGACGATATTTAGTCAACTCAAAAGGCCTGCAGACTTTGAATTTTGAGATGAGGTGACGGAATAGTAATCACAGCAATAAAGGCAATGCTGAAAATATGCATTAACTGAGGGAAACTACTGACTCAGCATGTGGAATAATTCCAACACTTTTGTGAATCCATGCTGTGTCAAATTCAGGCTCTTCTTTAAAAGGTGGTCCTACCCTGCGCTCATTAGGTGTGAGCACAACAGTGGAACAAGAGCTATTACATCTTACCACAATGTGTCCTTGCACAATACATAAGGCGTAGTGCTTTCAAAGAAACTAGCATTGGCAATACATGTCACAAATCTATGATGTGAACAATCTCTTCAAATGTCATGTGACTAGAGAGTGATGAACAACTGTTCATTTGTGTTTAAAAGCCACCTGAGAGAGGGTCCAACAGAGGGGTCTACAATTCTCACAATATGAACTTTGTTCAGACATAGCCGCACTGATCTCAAATCCTCATTAAAACATCAGATGACTGTCTGCTTCAGTCTTGAACATGCTGTACATTAGACAGATAAGTATCTTTGAAGGAGCATCAGTTGTCCACATAAGTGTCACCTACAGCTCATGCCATTCCATTTTTATAAATCATCATGCAAGACGAGCAAAGAAAAAAACAAAGCCCTTACTTAGTTTCTACAAGTCAACTAGGCTACGGCATCTGTCAATGTCAGGAGCAGAAGAGGAGCAAAGAAATTTGAAGGAAGAACAGAGAGTACTTGTTAGTGCCAGAGGAAAGAGAGACAGCTGAGACACTGCTGTAAAATACCGCATGCGTTGTTGCGATTAATGCCCTGAAAATCACTTCATAGTGTCTCGTGTCAAGATGACAGATGATGTTAACTTGAAATTACTGACAGAGCAGACGAGTCGTTACATAAAACCATATTTGCTTACCTCGTTATCCATCGTGTGGTCTGCAGATGATGCCGTTCACACAACCCCCTACCAAATTCTGGAGAGGGCCGACGATTCTTCAAACATGTCATTGAAATCTGTGTTGTGTTTGATTACCACTGCAGAGGGAACACACATGACAACCCCAAGGTTACCTGTGACAGGAAACTACTAAATTACATTGAATGCAGTTTGTTTAAAATGTCGCCCCACCCGCTGGACGACTCGGCAGAACAAACACACGATATCCGCTATTCCCAAGCCAAACGTTACCCATCTCATTTTAACCAGGTTTTCGTCAAAACTCATTTGAAACAGCGTGGCGTTAATACGTTTACTGACTATCCCTGCAGGGAGCTGGCAGATGTGTGGTAACGTTTGCTGTATTGATTTGTGTCATTAATAGCTAACACGCTAGCCATTTCTGACTATGTTAACGTTGCGCGGCTGGCTAACGCTTTCTGACAATTTCCAGTAACACTGCGGGTTAACTGCTTATCGCATTAATTAACTCCCGAAGTTATTGGCAGAAACAACGTTAGCAATAACAAACGGAAAGGCTAACTAGTTAGCGTTAGCATGCATCTAGTCAACATTACATGACACAAAAACTGGCTTTTGCTGTCATATTCTCGTACACCCTTTACTCCGGTTGTAATAAATATTAGAGAAAGACTTACTGTCCGTGTAAAACAATACTTTGTTTGCCATTAGCTTTGAAATTAACGAGTTTTTCTGTGTTTTCTCATGTGCCCAGTGTTTAGTGTTGGTTGGTAACCAGGATAGCTGTCCACCAATGGTGAGAGCCGCATCGGTGTCAGACACGCCCCCAGCCTGTCTGCTCTCGGCCAGCTGCTCCGACATCCGTACAAGCCTCCACAAAACCTTGTGCTTCACACTTCTGGAGCACTGAAGGAAGCATTACGGTCTCTACAATAGTCCCAGTCCCGAAGAAAAACCCCATCAGTAGCCTGAACGACTACCGTCCGGTAGCACTTACACCCATCATCATGAAGTGCTTCGAGAAGGTGGTCCGGACCCACATAATTTCAAAACTCCCATCCAGGTTTGACCCTCACCAGTTTGCCTACCACGGAGGACGCTATAGCCACAGCTCTCCATGTTGCACTGTCCCACCTGGAGCAGCAGGGGAGCTACGTGCGACTACTCTTTGTGGACTTCAGTTCAGCATTTAACACCAGCCTCCCAAACAGACTGGTGACCAAACTGGGACTACCTCACTCCATCTGCTTATGGATCAAGGACTTCCTGTCAAATCGCTCCCAGAGGGTGAGAGTAGGCCCCCACATCTCTTCAGCTCTCAGCCTCAGCACTGGATCCCCTCAGGGCTGCGTGCTGAGTCCCCTACTCTACACCCCCACTCACTCCAGCAACAGTATCATACAATTTGCAGATGATACTACTGTGGTGGGGCTCATCTCTGGGGGGGATGAGTCTGCATATCGAGACGAGGTGGAGCAGCTGTCAGTGTGGTGCAAAAAGAACAACCTGGTACTAAACACTACCAAGACTAAGGAGCTGATCACAGACTACAGAAGGAAAAAAATGGGACACCCAGCCTCTGTTCATCGGCGGGGACTGTGCGGAGAGGGTCTCAGACTTCCGGTTTCTGGGCATTCACATAGAGGATGACCTGACCTGGAGCATCAACACTACTGCCGTCATCAAGAAGGCACAGCAGAGATTGCAGTTCCTGAGAGAACTCAGGAATAACCACACAAAATCTGCTGGTGTCCTTTTATCGTTGCTCCATAGAGAGCGTTTCGACTTGCTGCATCTGTGTGTGGTTCTCCAGCTGCACAGCTGCAGAAAAAGAAAGCGCTCCAGAGGGTCATCACCACAGCCCAAAAGATTATCGGATGCCCTCTCCCTTCCCTGGAAGATCTGTACAGTTCCCGCTGTCTCAGGAAAGCACAAGATATTCTCATGGACCCATCTCACCCAGGACATCTGATCTTTGAACTGCTGCCCTCAGGCAGACGTTTCAGGACTAACAGGCTGAAGAACAGTTTTTATGCCAGAGCCATAACTACACTAAACAAAATTTGAACTATTTTTTTTTGTAAAATATTTCACGGTGCAATATTAAGGGATTGTGCAATACCTGCGGAATGTTAATGTTTTGTGTGTGGTATGTGTTTTATTTATTTATTGCTTATTTATTATTGTTTAGCACCTTAAAGATTGCATTTTAATTTCATTGTACCTGTACAATGACAAAGACATTCTCTTCTAGTATGCATGTATGTCAGCATGGCATTGCATAAGGTTGCAAAGAAATAAGATCTTTGAAGTAAAATCACACAGATTTCCATGGTCAACAGTCAAAAGCTCAACACTGTTTTTATTTATTATAAATCAATACATTTTATATAAAAAAAAGGACAAAGAGGATCTGAAATAAAACCATTGTAGATGTAAACCAAACAGATCAGGTTATGGCCACCCTCTTACCACACTGGACCCATATCATAGACTCTTGATTAGCCAGCATGTCTTGTTAACACTTATTCGCTCATCCCAAAACACCTTAGGCTATACTTAAGATCAACCTACAGTTTGGAAAAAGTTTTAAATGGAAATCATGTTCTTGACATCAATCTCTCAGCAAAGCTTTGCAAGTATAGCAACTAAGCATGCCATTTGTTTTTGTGCAATCCATTACAACCATCACCAGCAGCAGTCAACATTATTTGTAAAGTGCGCACACAAATTTCTTTTTTGTATAGCAGTTCAAGGATGTGAAGACCCTTAAACTCCTGAAGGTAAACAATATAAGCTTTGTGTGGCGCCCAGTGTAACGGTCCTGAATGTAATGCAGATTTAGGCATCTTGTCGAGAAATGACCCAGCTTTAGCCGATTAGTTGTGTTACAGACTTCCTAAAATGAGATCTATGAGGCATCTGAGAAAAGCCAGCATCATTGTGTTGTATACACTTAACCACTTCTTGAAAATAGGTGGACATCAAAATGGTAACATGCTAGAGGTCAAAAAGGAGCACAGGCAGCTGCTTAAACAAGCTAAGCCGCTCACTGCACTAGTAGCACTCAAAAACACTCAACACAGAAGAGAGGGTGGGTCTGTTACCATGGAAACCAATTTGAATTTTAAATGGATATCACAACTTTGTTTTATTTTATTTTTTTCAATAAAATGCCCTCATGACAATTGTAATCCATTACTGTTTGCCATTTAATTGCAGGCAAACGGGTGTGAAGGCAATACAAGTACAACCAATTCATCCTCACAGCACTGCAAGATAAAAAGCATTCAGTCTAATTAGATTAGTTCAATAAAGATGGTTTCACTGACCCTGACCCTTATGGTAAATCTCGTGTTTTGGTAGTAAGAAATTATTTGTAGACAGCTTGCCCAAATTTCCCTTCTTCTTCATTATTAACCATTTCCTTGTGGAAAACATGTCAGCAGTGTTACCAGGTCTAAATGAACTGTCTATATGATCATTGTGGGAAAAGGTTATGGCTTTCTGTTGCCCGTTTTTTTAAAACCAAGACTTCACTGAGCTAACTCTGCTGGGTTATGGTAGGTAGGCGTAGGTTAAAATGGACCACATGTCCAACTACTAAAAACACTCATGGGAGGAGAAAAGTAAAACAATAACTTAAATAGAAGTGCTTAAAACAGTTCTTAGAGCCCTTTCGAAAACCAAAAAAACCCCCCAAAAAAACAAGCTGGAATCCCACCCCAACAGAAAAGGACAGAAAAATGAACAGTTGTAATGGTAATACTAATATTCATCCAATGATTCACAGATGTACAGTTCATGTCTAGGTCATATCCTTCCCTCCCTTCCCGGTCAGTGGCCCCCCCACGTCTGTGAGCCGCGGCTTCCCTCTGTTTCAAGTCTATCTGTGGTGGGAGAACACTCTGTCTCAGTACACCTCCCCTCTTCCTCCTTTGCCATCAGTGCCTGTTCCTCCTCTTTTTTCCTGCGCTCCAACTCCCACTCTACGAAAGTGTCGAAGAGGCTGGGCCAGGCCTCATCCTCGCTGTAGTTGCTCAGGTCAGACCCTACAGCCTGGGTGAAGTTGAGGAACATGTTCCACGTGTCCCTTGAGATGCCCCGAATACTTGAGGGGTTCTCCGCCAGGAAGTCCAGCCAGTGCTCCAGGATCACAGGCGTGTCCTGGGTGAAAACCAGGCGCCACAGAGCAATGGCAATTTCGCGCTGCAGCGAGCGTTGGCCCTCCTCAGCGTCCAGGCCAAACTGGAAGGTGAAGCGGTACAGGTCCTTGAAGTTCTCCTCGTTTTGGGCGTCCAACAGCATGCAGGGGAAACGTGAACAGATACCCTCGAGGCTGTCTGCATGGATGGCCTTGCAGCCCTCAACAAATTCCTTCCTGGTGACACAAAGTAAACAGGATCTGACATTAGAATGATATTGGACCATTTCACTAAGGAGGATGTGGCTCAGAAGCAAAGAGCATGATATTTCAACAAAGCTAAATGAACAGCATCAGAGCTAACTAATAGCCAAATTTAAGTCATCTAATGCAAACAACAGGGCCATGTGTCTAGAACAACACCACAAACATCACTGAAAAAGAAGGAGGCAGTTTAAGGAATACATTAAAGAATTGTAATGAAAACTGTTCATTCTTTTAATATAGCATTGACAGACATTATTTCACATCAGTGTTTAAGTGGGCCTCTACCCAGACAGATATACTTTGCTATTTGAGCCCTACAACAATATAGGCTTTCAAAGTCAAATGTAATATAAACAGCTTCAGTAAGCATCAGTTGACAATGAAACATGTTGGTAACCAGAGTGTGCTGTTGTTCAAAGCCTCTGGATAGAAAAGTGCTGAGTTAAAAATCAGAGAGGAGCAGCAGTGACAAGTGACCCGGCCAGCAGGCAGCTTCATTCATCTCCGACACTAACACAGCAGGATCCATTTCCTGTGTGTGTGTGTGTGTGTGTGTGTGTGTGTGTGTGTGTGTGTGAGACCACTGCACAGTGAAAGACTTAAGTCTAGAAGGTCGAACAGCGCAGGGAGGGGAAGTTGCTTCTGTGGCTAGAGGTGTTGTTATAAGACATCAAGCTAGTTATTAGTGGTGCACGGTATACAATAATTGCCTGAAAACATGTTATAATATCAGAAACCATACAAAAGTGATGCCAGATAGGGTGAACACCCAATCTGATAAGTGGGTGATCTTTTTAAAATTATAAATATTATATTCTTTATTTGATAGCGATAGTGGAGCGATGACAGGAAACGAGGGAGAGAGATGCAAAAAAAGGGCCCCAGTCAGATTCGAACCGGGGACACTGCAGTTCATGGTCGCCGTCTCAACCCTTAAGTCGAAAGTGGGCCCCCATGGGTGATTTGTCTGTTAGTTACAGGTGCCCAAGTGTGTGCCATTTATTCAGCTATAATATACTTTCTTTTTTTTTTTTACTGGCCAATTGTAAAGTCGTCCACATTTCTTTGTATTTCTACACTTTTTACATTTACCTAAAATTTTCTAGGGGTGTCCCTATATGTTGAATTTTTTCGTTGCTTATTGGCACGGACACCAGCTGCCTGGAGCAAAGTGCCTGGTCAGGACTAGGGGTGATATTCTCACAGGCTTGCAACTGGACATAGTGCTGGTCATGTCAAGTGTGCCAATAGTCTGTTCCTGCCTACATCAAGATGAGTAAAGTCAGTCTACTTTAGATATGCGTTTCATAGCCAGTACCTTCACATTAGTACAGTGTCAGTGTGGAACTTCTCTTAATTCCAATCATGAACAAAACACTCAAGTTCAATCGCAGTTTTCAGCCACCAGCAACACTTGCTGGTGTACACAGAGTGAAAGAAAAATCTGAGATGGATCAGGTTGTATGTAATTAACTGGCCCCAATCCCGCAGATTTGCTTAGGGAATGTCCATAATGTTTTCACTTGAGGTAACAGCATGTTATAGGGAAGAGAAGGACCAGGAAAACTTTGTTAATTAAAACCAAGAACAGGTCTTTTTACATCACTTAATGTTCAAGATTTGAAAGGGAAAATGGCTTTGTTTTTTTTTGCATTTTCACCTGTATTGGACAGACTGACAGTGAAAATAAGAAACAGGAAACATGGGGAGAGAGACGGGTGTGGGACACATCAAAGAGAAATCTAACTGGGGATGTTGCAGTTATATGGTATGTGTCTTAACCATTAAGCCACCATGACACACTGAGAAATAGCAAATACCAAAATAAATGTGACATGTTTTATAAATGTGACTTAAAGTAGTCTGTGCTCATCTCCATGAGTGTTTGCAGATAGTTGAACAGCATCTTGTTTGGTAATTCAGGGCAGGGACTAATGAAACTATGTTGAGTCATCTGGGATAAGGAAATATCGGTATCATTTTGTTCAGTTTTCACCTATAGCCAAGTACTCTGTAGTAGTCATGCTAGTTCATCCTGATAAACAAATACCAGTGACAGCAATACACCCCATTCCCCAAAACCCCACCTTACCTTGTAAACTTGCACATGGTAGCTGCTTGAAACTTCCAGGCAAGAACAAGCACACGAAACTCTGCTGGGTCCACACACAGGTCATTACAAAACATCTCCATGCCTTCCTCCAAGATGGCATCTTCATGTTCGTCCTTGTAGCAGCAGAACAGCTCCTCAATGCGCATAATTGACAGCCCATCCCCTTCCAGACACTCGTCCTTGCGTGGTTCCCCCAACACTGCAGGGATGACGGGTGTCTCCACTGTAACCTCCAAGGCCTTAGTGCCATTCGACAGCTCGCTGGTGGTTTTGCTACACGGGGCACTGGGCTCTTCTTTGTGGCCCCCACCACCACCGCCTCCTTTCTTGTGGTGGGACTTGGAGCCGCTTTCCTTGTCGCCACTCTTACTGCCGAGTGAGGACGTCGGATTCTTGCACTTGGTGACACACTGGCCCATGTCTTCCTCCCTGGTCCCTCGTCTGTCTTTCCTCCTCACCTTCAGTCCCCGTCCGAACCACCTAGGCGCCTCTGCTCAGGCCTTGCGAGACGTCTCAACATACCCTCAGGTCTGAGGGGAAGAACATTTTTAAAATGTTAATTGTCAGAGTGCAGCTCTAAACTGAGTCAGTCTTGCTCACAATCAAAAGGTCAAGATCCACATTTCTGTGGCTATTAGTAGACGAAAATCAGATTACAGGGATTTTTCAAACATTGAAGGTCAAGAAGTTAAGCTACCTGTGCCAAATCTGCCACGATCCAGGTCTTGCACTGCCAGACTTAAAAACCCTAGAGTGAAGACCAGAGAAAACAACAGTCTATATGTATACAAACAATGCAGATTATCACAGAAAAAAAAGGAAATCCAAAAAAAAAAACCTTCACCTGTAACCACAAAAACCTACTGAAGTAGAATTGCCACTAAATGACTTTAATATGCCCTCTTTCGGGTTTTCCTTTGCGTCACCAAAGGTTCAGCCATTTATAGGCAACTGTATGTACTGTATCCACATAAATGGCTTGTGTACAGCTGTGTGCGTTTATCTTTGCTTGGTATCAGGAGTGAAAACATAGACGATCCCTATTTGACTGAGGGAGTTTTACCAGGTTCGACAATAGGCAGAACACAGAGTTGCCGCCTTACTACATCCCAGCAGTAATGGCAGCAGATGAAAAAATGCAATTACAGAAATGATCAACTTTCTAAAATAGCAACCATGGACGAAGACTGTGATGCTACTTTGGTTGCCAATGGAAACTGCAATATCTTTTCTATGACATTTTATAGCAATCTTTACGTTTACACAAACTTTAAATGGTATTATTCCCAAACCTTTGCAGCAAAAATTCAATGGAAAGCCTCTTTGAGGTTAAGAGAAACATGATTACTTTGTCATGTGTGCCCCTTTCCAGTTTTTAACAGCTTTTAAAAGTACACATACATGCATGGAGAAGATAAGGGGGACAATGTCACGCTGAAAATTAGAATCACTGTAAGAACTCACATCTTTTCCAAATCTTCCCAATAATCAATGCCACTGATAACTAAGGTTGTGATTGGCAAGTAGAATAACATAGAAATAAAAACTTAATGTGCAGAAGAACATGCAAAAGGAAAGTAATGACATCAGATACTTTTATAGAGAGGAGGATGACACTCTGATTACTGATCAAACTGCATGCAAATTGGGGTTCAGAGTAATCAAACTAACACAATATGTGTGAAAGCATTATCTCTCCTCTACCAAGCCAATTAATCTCACAGTAGCTTGATGTCATTTGTACATGTTAATGCAATTAATCATTCTGCAGGCATCACACATTTGTAAAGTAGCTGGTCAGGAAATTACTTACAGACAGTCCCTCAGATGGCATTGGCCACAGATCAAAGTGTCTTTCTATTCTGCTCCATCATTGTGACCTTGACATCCGCAATGCTGAAAAGACACATTATCTTGTCATCATAAGCAGAAAGCGATAGCTCATCATACCCAAACGTGGAGGACTATTTTTATCAACATGCTATGAATGTGAATGTTCAATTACTGATTTATAACTACAAAGATGGTTTTAAAATAACTTGCACTGAAAATATATCGTGCAGTGTGAACCTAAGCAGGGCGTTTACATCTCTGGTTCCTGGGTTTAAAGTCTCACAGGGCACAGTCACGATTTGTTCTGGATTACAACTCATGAGCTCTGTTGTAAAGTCCACAACTCCCGAGTTACTTCTGAAACAAACTTTTACTTGGTGTTGAGCTCTTTCATGTTGCCAAGCCACTATTCTCGATCTAACATTAATAAAGAAAATGTATATTCAACATCAGGGCACATCGACCTTACTGATCATTCCGATGGGCATGTCGAGGCAAATGTCTCACTGGCCCAGTCTGGCTTACTTCACCCAACAGACATCTGCTCTACGTCTGAAGGCCTACTTATTAATCGGAGATTTTTAAATTATCATCCTCAACAAGCTTCCAGCCATTGGTTTAACTAAGCTACATTGTTGGTCCTGAAACAGTCGGACACAACAAAGTTGAGCTGGAATACGAATGCGTTAAAGTTGCAACACTGTCAATGTACAACGTTAGCCTCAGTTAAGTTAGATAGCTGATCTTAACTAACGTTATTTTTTTTTTTACCAAGTTATGTTTGTTGGGAGGTGGCGAGCACAAACAGGATCAAGTGAGCTTAACGGCGCATGCACAACGCTCACAAATGTCTCGTAAACAGTGGTTTTGTTAACCATTTACACCTGGCGCTTTTAACCATTTACTAAGTCAGACTGTACTTGTTGTGGAGCTGTTATCGATTCACAAGACATCACCGCCACAGGGCCGTTTACACCAAAAACTGCCTGGCCCTGGCGACGTCGCCATAGCTAGCTAGCATCAGCTCGGTTAACTAAAAGTTAGCTGTCGGCTAAGCTAGGTCTATCGATTAAGACAACGAGAACTTCCACACTTGTTCTCGTGAAGAAACTCACCTTTTTGTAAAATACTATTGTGCGGAATCGGACGTGCATCACTCCAGGAATGCCAGGACAAACTAAGCAGTTAATAAGTTGACCGAGGTAGAGTACACGACCAGAAACGAACCGGGGCAAACTCGGACTGCGAGCTAACGAGTTAGCTGGCAGCTGACGAAAACTTCCTCATCGATGTCCAATTCTGCTCCGCTTATTGGACAGAAAATGAATAAAAACAACAACAACACGAAGCTAACGCCCCGGGCGCGCGTCTGGATCCGTTGTGAGTTGTGTTCGCCCCGCGGAGCCAGTTAAAACACCACCTGGGACCGAAGCAGCCAGTTTCTTTGTGCTTCCCCCTTTCAGTCGCCCAGTGCGGCTACACTGTGGGCATCTTCCTGCATCACTTCCTCCCTGAATACCA
Organism: Macquaria australasica; assembly: GCA_005408345.1. NCBI lineage: Eukaryota > Metazoa > Chordata > Actinopteri > Centrarchiformes > Percichthyidae > Macquaria > Macquaria australasica. The sequence goes on along the minus strand of SEMN01001825.1, from coordinate 1,011 downwards.
GCGACCACCAGCTGATCTGCACCTCGGCGAGGGCAACGCTGGGACGCGTCTTTTAATTTTAACGAAGCGTTACTATAAAAACAATTACTGACGCATGTGTTTGGTTGATGACATTTTACAGAAACCCTTGAGGGAATAATATTGAACGCTGAAAAATGCGTCAAAACCCCCCCTTTGTTGCACCAATGTTGCTAATACTTTAAATATCAAATAGGTAACACGTCTCCAACTTTACGTACGAGAAAAGGCACGTTTGTCTTTGTTTTTAAGCCAGCTCGAGAGAAACGTCATCATCAGGCGACAAACGTGTTTCCGCTGTCCCAGCCAGCTGCTGTTGAACTCGCCTCTTCTTCAGAAACAGTCGGTAGGTCGAGGTTTGTAATGTTAAATGAACTGTAAAACGTAGTGAGAGATAATGTGAATGGCACTCAACTCGCCATTCATTTAATCTCCGCTCAACGATGGCTAACTAGCTTCGTGTTGACGAGTGATGCCGAAGTATTGGCTCATGTTTTCTGTTTGGGAAATAAGAATTAATACAGATACGCTAATGGCATTATTCCCAAGACTTCCTTTAATCTCACCGCATAACAGGACATAATATCAATACCTTACAGTCAGTCATGAAACAGTTATTTGTCTCGAGAAAGAGCAAGCTCAATTTGTGGCTGCGGCAGCTAGTAGTGGCATTTCCGGTGGCAGCCTGAGCAGCCACTGACCTACCGAGGCTGCTGCCGCTATTTGAGGCAGCTGCCACCGACCTGCCGCTGCTGCCACCGACCTGCCGCGGCTGCTGCCGCTATTTGAGGCAGCTGCCACCGACCTGCCGCTGCTGCCACTGACCTACCGAGGCTGCTGCCGCTATTTAGGCAGCTGCCACTGACCTACCGCGGCTGCCACCGACCTGCCTATTTGAGGCAGCTGCCACCGACCTGCCACGGCTGCTGCCGCTGTTTTAGGCGGCTGCCACTGACCTACCGCGGCTGCCACCGACCTGCCGCGGCTGCTGCC
>SEMN01001824.1:0-24847 GCA_005408345.1 Macquaria australasica | reverse complement strand
AGTCCTTTCTGCTGCAGCTGAGACTGTGTCGTGGCCTTTATGGTCATCCACAGAGCAGAGATAACAGATACACTGCTGATCAGTACGGCAGAACATCTTCATCACCTCATCATGACGAGAGCAGATGTTCTCCTGGAGCTTCTTGGAGGGCTCCACCAGCTTGTGTTTCTTTAATGGAGCCACATCATAATGAGGCTGGAGGTGTTTCTCACAGTAAGAGATCAGACAGACCAGACAGGACTTGAGGGCTTTCAGTTTTCTCCCAGTGCAGAAATCACAGGCCACATCTTCAGGTCCAGCATAGCAGTGATCAGCAGGAGCAGCTTGGAGTCCAGTCTTCTTCAGTTCCTCCACTAAAACTGCTAACATGGTGTTTTTCAGCAGGACAGGCCTCGGTGTGAAGGTCTGCCTGCACTGAGGGCAGCTGTGGATTTTCTTCTCCTCCTCTTCATCCCAGTGAGTTTTAATACACTTCATGCAGTAGCTGTGTCCACAGGCAGTAGTCACCGGATCCTTCAGTAGATCCAGACAGATCGAACAGGAGAAGGTTTCCCGGTCCAGCTGAACTCCTTTCTGAGCCATTTCACGTCTCAGTGGCAGCGACTTCAGTGTAGATCTGAAGGAGGGAACACGGACATATGAGTTATGAGCAGAGTGGAGCTCACTGTTTGAGTTTTACCCTGAAAAATGTGGAGAAATAATCACAAGAGTGATACGGTGATTTTTCCTCAGTTTGAAGGAAAAAACAAGGGTGTCTGTCATATTATGCTCCTGCACTGTGGTAAATATAATGTATATTCCTATCGCTTTAATCTATAAAACCCCGTTTGATAGTTATCGTTACAAACACAGCGTGATGCAGTAACTTTAACGGCTCAATACGAGGCTTCGTACTAAAATATGACCAATTCTACTTATTATTATATATTATATCAAACAGAGGGAATTAGAAACAGAGGCCTGCCTCTAATACGAGACTGCTTCAAGATAAAAACAGGCCTGTTATTTTGTGCAGTTCCTGGAAATAAACTCTCACTATTTGATGAAATACGGTAAATAAACTATTTAAACCTCCTTGAATTAGCTGGAAAACGCACCGTCACAAAGCCGAAAACAGCCGTTTTTCTTGTTGGAGATACGTGGTTCTCACAGGACAGCGACGGTACAAACGTGCTGATAAACTGTTTATATCGCCGTTAAAATTGGCTCAACCTCACAGCAGGAAAATGCTAAATACGCATTAATGCAGCTCACAAACACACTTTAACAGTTTCTACTCTGACAAAACTTAACTCTAACTTAGTCAAACGTGTTAGCAGGTTATTACAGCCACATTAACTCTGTTTAAGATCCACAACATACCTGAAAGATGGGAGAAATAATCACGAGAGCAGCAGGTGATGTTTCCTCAGCGAGAACTTCAGCTGGATGAAGAAAACCCGCCGGTTTCCCCCAGGTAAATATACCTGCAGGTAGTGGGCGGAGACAGAAGCAATCGATCTCTGTAGATCACAGGTTAAACTATTACATCTTAAACATAAAGAAGAAATTAAACAACGTCAAATAAACACTCTTTTAGTGTTTTAACCAATTTCTCTTTTTCAACGTGACAGATTTTAACTGTTTTGAACGACTTTATGGTTTTAGTCAATCCTCATAAATGTTACTTATGAATGTATAATCACATATTTTAACACATTACAGACCATGGATTTACTTTTCCTTAAAACTTGTAACAGACTATGAGCGTATTATCTTTTAATTTGACACAAGAGCAGGAAAAAAGAGGGTTTATCAAGCTTTGATTCATCCCAGGAAGAAGAGCAGTTTGAGAGATACTGTGTGTTTACAACAGAGCTCATCTCTCATTTAGAAACACTGGTCTCTTCAGCTTTTAGGAGGTAAACACAGATAAATGAGTCACTGCTGTAAAGATGATGAAGCTGCAATAATATAATGAAACTATAATGATGAAGAGTTGAGAAAACAGTAAAAGGTGTATTTTAATGTGAGATGCATTTTAACAAATAAATCAAATAAGTTACTTGTTCAACTCTGAATCCCACAGGACATGAATGTGTTGCTCACAGTCGGCTGAAGGACCCCCCCCCCATGTAACTTGCAGACTGTACAAGGAAGCTTTTAATGGAGAAATGTAAGACTTGACATGATGCCAGTTGTGTAAAAAATAGTGTTTTTATTGTAATCTACTGTTGGAGAGTTGTGCGCTCAGCTCCCTCATGTTCTCATTATTCTGCCAGGACCTGCAAACAATTCTGGCTGCAGTTGTTGGAGCTGAATAAACAATTTACATGCATAAAGGAGGAGAGACTGGGGAAACTGGTTCTGGCAGGTAAAGGTGTGAAGACGTACAAATAGTTCAGCTATTGCTGGTGGCACCAAGCCGTTGAGGATGGCCATTAGGATGCTAATGCCTGAGTGCTTTATGGGGTTAGAGACAAAGCAGATCCAGGTTGGGTAGAACAACAACACAAATTGCCCATCATCCCACCTGATCATCTGCGATCACTCAGTCGAGTATCATTGTCCTCCTGTTGGTGAAATGGATCATTTGTGGGTCTTCCATGATTACGTTGACATGTCTGTGGTTTGTTATGAAAGTCAAGAACATTATTTGGCACCTTTGATTGTGATATTCCAGAGTCTTTTTCTCCGTTCATTAGGAGATGTGTGATTTTATGTGAGATTCATTCGCACAAATAAATCAAATACGTTACTTGTTCAGATCTGAATCCCACAGGACACCAGATCATTTGACTCTGCAGTTAAGTTGGTGACAGTATTGGTGAACATGAAAAAAATGTTTTTTTATTCATATTATTCAGGTTTTTGCCAACAACATCTGATCTTCTACACATCCTTCTTCTTTTATAAGGCACTGTGTTTACTTTGGTTTATATTGTGATGTTATTTCTAGAGAGCCAAGTCCCCAGCACTGCTTTTGAGTAATTGTATAGAACATAAATGACAAACATACCTACTGGTTGCATATACATATACCCCGATCAGCCATAACATTATAACCACTGACAGGAGAAGTGAAGAACATTGATTATCTCCTTACAATGGCACCTGTCAGTGGGGGGGATATATTAGGCAGCAAGTGAACATTTTGTCGTCGAAGTTGATGTTGGAAGATGGAAAAATGGGCAAGTGTAAGGATGTGAGCGACTTTGACAAGGACCAAACTGTGATGGCTAGACGACTGGGTCAGAGCATCTCCAGAACTGCAGCTCTTGTGGGGTGTTCCCGGTCTGCAGCGGTCAGTACCTACCAAAAGTGGTCCAAGGAAGGAAAACCGGTGAACCGGCGACAGGGTCATGGGCGGCCAAGGCTCATTGATGCGCGTGGGGAGCGAAGGCTGGCCCGTGTGGTCCGATCCAACAGAGGAGCTACTGTAGCTCAAACTGCTGAAGAAGTTAATGCTGGTTCTGATAGAAAGGTGTCAGAACACAGTGCATCGCAGTTTGTTGTGTATGTGGCTGCGTAGCCGCAGACCGGTCAGGGTGCCCAGGTGGTCACAATATTATGGCTGATCGGTGTATATATACTGTATATATACATATATATATATGTATATATATATATAGAGAGAGAGAGAGGATCTTCGAAAGACATCAGGCAGTACGGAGCAGCTCCAAGAGGAGGCGCTGGAAACACTGGACACTTTTCAGGATCCTTTCTCCATAATGGCCACTACATAGTCATGAGTTTCATGAAATGGAAGACATGTAAAAACTTCTCTGAGCCTTTGGCAGCTTCAAACAACATCAGTAAAGAGAGATTTCAATATATGTAATATCACACTATGTCAGTCTGTTCACGGGAGTCACAGCCTGTAACACTGATGCTGCATTCAGGTCTCATGGGAAAGATGGTAGAGAAGAGTTTCCACTTTACAAACATTATTCACATCAGCTCTCAGGTTGTAAATATTATCTGGGAAGGACGAGGCAGAGGTGAAAGACAGTGGTGGTGGAAGGTTGGGGGGTGATTCCAGGTGTGGTATTGTTGGGTCCTTGACCGAGTGGGGAGGCAGAGCAGGTGTTGATTGTCCATTCATCGTGAGGGGAGGAATTGATGGGTCGTTGATTATGAGGGGAGTTGTTGATGAGTCTGTTATTGTTGAGGAAGACTGGGGGGGGGGGGGTGGCAGATTGTGGGGAGAACTAGAAGATCCATTGTCAAACCTATTGAAGAACAGGTTTAACTCGTTGGCACGTGACAGGCTGCCCTCCAACGGTCCATCAGTAGACTGTTTGAAGCCTGTTATGGTCTTCGTGCCCTGCCACACATCCTTCACATTGTTCCTCCTTAACTGGTCCTCAATCTTTGACTTGTATGCCCTCTTTCCATTCCTGATGGCCACCTTCAGCTCCTTCTGGACCCTCTTTGTCCTGTCCCTATCACCGTCCCTGAAGGCCCTCTTCTTCTCGTTAAGCAGGACCTTCAGATCACTGGTAATCCAGGGCTTGTTGTTTGGATAACATCTCACCTGTTTTGTGGGCAAGATGTTGTCCTCACAGAACTTGATGTAGTCAGTGAAGCACTCAGTGGAACCTTCGATATCATCACCATAGGCATCACTGATGAAACTCCAGTCTGTAGTTCCAGGGCAGCCCTGCAGGGTTTCATTGGCTGCCTGTGACCATTTCTTCAGTGATCTAGTGGTCGCAGGTAGCCTCTGAACCTTTGGCTGGTAGAGGGGTGAGAGAAGCACCAGGTTGTGGTCCGATCTGCAAAGTGGCGGGAGGGCAGAGGAACAGTATGCATCCTTAGTATTAGCATACAGTAAGTCCAAAGTCTTATTCTCCCTGGTTGTGCACTTGACAAATTGCTTGAAGGTGGGGAGGGATGAAGAGAGAGAGGCATGGTTGAAGTCTCCCGAGATTGGAATGAAAGCATCCAGGTTCTGTGTTTGTAGCCGGGCAATCAGCGAGTGAATAACATCGCACGCCGTCGTCGCGTCCGCTGAATGGAACTGGACTGAAAAGAATGATAGCATTTGCATTGGTTTCAAAGATGTTTCCTCAAAGTTTGAATGCTTCACATAGCATCTGCTGTCTATAACAAACGAAGGAGCATTGTGCCATGTTGAAACGGTGTGATCACCGTACAGGTTCATGTCTTTTACACTCAAATTGATCAGTGGTGAACCGTGGCCCTGGGCCTTCAATAGGACCCTGGGACCACACGTGGCAATAAACAGTCAAACAAAGCAATAAAACCAATAACAAGAGCATTATATGTCACATGGAAGTTCAGCATATTAAAGCTTTATTTGCCCTAAATGTCTTCACAACACACAAAGCTGGCTATATGACATCACTACATTTAATTATGACATGTAAAATGACAGATTATTATGTGAAAACTAACGAAACAAGCAAATCAGATTTATTCACATATGTTTAGCTGGAAAGTAAAATGGATCCAATCCTAATCCAGTGTTTTTTGTGTTTGTTTGATCTTAGACACACTTTCATTTCAATGTAGAGTTAATATCTGCCTGCCAGGAGTAAAGGCAGCAATGTCATACAAACAAGTCACATGTAGATGTCTCATGCTGACCAGCCAACACCTCTTGAGGTCAAAATGGAAAAAGCACCCGCTTCTTTGTCAGCTATGCTCAGCCATTTACTGTGGCAATACAACTACAGTACATTTCCTACAACTTCCATAGAAAACTGTGATTATTAAATGATCAAACTAATTTGTTTATTTCTCAGTGAAATGTGTCTTGACTGCATGCTGTTATAGGAAAATGAATGACAAATGTACCCATTTCATACTGACTCATGTGCCTGAACACTGCAACACCCAACATCAATTCAAACATAGCAAAAATTACGACGCAAAACAAAGGTCAACCTAAAATCAGAGTTACAGATCTAACTATACAAATTCCAACAGACTGACAGTGCTCACAATGAGACCAGCACAGTTAACAACCTGCAACTTGTGCTCATAAAGCAGTCAGCAAAGACATCCTGCTTCCTGATGGCAGGGGAGCAAAGATGTAAAGTTTTCAGAAACAGCTTCAACCAAATATACTGCAGTGACCTTATCAAAAGTTGCCCAGAACAAGGCAACGAGTACATTCATATTCCTCATTCAGCAGAGAAATGGAAACTGAGTTACTGGGCAGTAACTCATCAACCAAGCAAAGCTCCATGTATGTATCCTGGGACACAAAATCAACTGGTATGTATAGGTTTGCAGAACCATTTCTTAGTATCCCTTCTAGTCAAAAGCTACCTCACCAACCCTTAACTTACTGCCATGGCAGCTGCATTATACTTGTACCCCCACCTAGTGGCCATAAATGAACATTACTCGTCACCGAAGCGTCATATAATTTAACACGTAGCTTATTCATTACAACAAGTGATGGCATAACCTTTTCATTTCAGTGAATTGGTTCATCAACTCTCACTCAGTAAAAAGAACTGCTCTTTTTAAGTCAAAAATGTATATCAGTTTAATTGATAGATGGAAGTGTTAAGCTCAAGACAAATTGCTGCTTAAACTAGTTACAAGAAATCTATCAGCAATAATGTGAATTTATGACTGGACCTGTTATAAGCTGCACATTTTCCATATGTTGTTGAAGTTCAAATAGTTCACGTGTTGAGTGACGGCTGAGAAAACTTGCCAGGAACAACAGAAATCTCCACCAACCATAAATGATTGTGTCCTAACGACTTAAAATAAGACTGAACATGTTGCTTTCAGACATCGAGTCCATCTGATGTTTATTCTGATTGAACTGAACACAGCATTTCATGTAGATATGATTTTAAAATATTTCTTAAAGGACTTCTCTACTGGAAAAGGTGGTCAGTTTCCCTGTGATGGTGCAATAAATCAATCCCAGTTGTCAGGAACTCTAATCATGACTGTTTTAGATGCATTTCTTTGGTGCCAATTGAGAATCAATTCCAAAACCTCTTGCTCTTCTGCTCTAAACATGAACACTGTACTTTGTGGTGTTTCAGGAGGAAAACTGCCTCAGTTCTACTCTCATATTAGTTTGACATTTTCTCCATCAGCTTTGTATGAAACCCTGGAATGAAGACGAGGAGAAAATACTTTGTTCGTGTTTGTTTATTCATCATGTAAACCTTCAGTTTGTTCACACATCCCATCAGTAAAGTCTGTTCAATGACTCTTGTTCAATGATTTCATGTACAGATTCACTTCATCCACACAATCAGTTTGTTTGACCAGAATCTCATAATGAAGCATCTCCTTATTATGATCACGATAATTAGTTTTATAACACCTCATAGTCCCTCATTTGTACATCGACTTAAACAACAAATAAATGTAAATGTAATTATAGATTTCTTTACAAAGTGGTGAGAACAACATATGTAGGATAAAGGAAGGTCTGGTGCTTTCTCTCTTCAGACCCATGCAGTGGAAGAGAAACAACAACATACAAACACATCAATACAAATATTCATCAATCATTTAGAGCTCAGAGAAGTTTCCATCTTCATGCAGAGAAATGTCAGTTCAGGTGAACAAAACTCATCATGAGCAGTGACAGCCTCCATGGCTAAACAGCCACAGGAAGGAGCGCCACCTAAAGAAACTCCAACAGTTACACAACAACTAATGAGGAGACGTCAAAGCACCGCCCATAATGTTTGACTGACAGGTGAAGAAATGCCTCAACAATCAGCTCTCAGCAACAAACACGAAGACAAAATAAGTTGAAGATTAAAACACAGAATTTAACCCACTGTCCCTTAAATGACTTCTGACTATTTGAGTTTACAGAACTCAGCAGTGACTCCATTATCAAAAAGATAAAGTCCAGCATAGAGAGGCTGAGTGAATGTGGTCTGGACTCTGTGGAGGAGAGTCATGGTTTCAGAGACGCTGTAGAAGGAAAGAATACCTGCTCTGTGATCCAGGTACACTCCTACTCTGGAGGACCGAGGACCTGAGACGGGAGTTTGGACATTGTTGTACCAAAACTTATAACTGTTTTTGTCACAATCTAACACCCAAGATTTGTCATTGTATCCAAATCCACATTCATCAGTCCTGCTCCCTGCTCTGCTGATATTCTTGTATGCGACTGCTACACAAACTTCATCCCCTCTCCACACCACCTCCCAATAACAACGTCCAGTCAGACTCCCTCTGCTCAGGACCTGAGACCAATCAGTGAATCTGTCTGGGTGACTAGAATAAGACAGTTGTTGTCTCATGAATGTTGCTTTTCTGTTCCCCTCAGATAATAACAGCCATGTGTGTGCTGTGTTTGGATCCAGTGTGATTTCTCGTGAATATTTTAAGAATCCAGCTCTGGTCTTGGGCTCTGGTTGTGGCAGTAAAACATCCACTTCAGTCCCTGTCAGTGAGATGTTTGTCCATTTCTCCCTCAGAACGTCCTGTAGTTTATCTCTGACTTCTGACACAGCCGCTGTCACGTCCTCAAAGTAGCTCAGAGGACGGATATTGATGCTGGATGAGTCTGTAGGTTCACTGAGTCGTGACAGTGAGGGGTAGTTGTGTAGAAACTGGTTGCGATCCTCTGTGTGTGACAGCTGCTTCAGCTCAGCGTCTTTCCTCTTCAGCTCAGTGATCTCCTGCTCCAGCTTCTCCTGAAGCTCTTTGACTCGACTCACTTCAGTTTCCTGCTGGGATCTGAGCTGCTGCTTCACATCAGAGCTTCTTTTCTCCATGAGACGGATCAGCTCAGTGAAGATCTTCTCACTGTCCTCCACTGCTTTATCAGCAGAGCGATTGATAGCCTCCACCTTCACATGTTTCTGTCTGTCCTGGATTCTCTGCTGGATGTTTTGTCGACTCACCTCGAGCTCTCTCTGCCTCTCAGTCCTTTCTGCTGCAGCTGAGACTGTGTCATGGCCTTTATGTTCATCCACAGCGCAGAGATAACAGATACACTGCTGATCAGTACGGCAGAACATCTTCATCACCTCATCATGACGAGAGCAGATGTTCTCCTGGAGCTTCTTGGAGGGCTCCACCAGCTTGTGTTTCTTTAATGGAGCTGCATCGTAATGAGGCTGGAGGTGTTTCTCACAGTAAGAGGCCAGACAGACCAGACAGGACTTGAGGGCTTTCAGTTTTCTCCCAGTGCAGACATCACAGGCCACATCTTCAGGTCCAGCATAGCAGTGATCAGCAGGAGCAGCTTGGAGTCCAGTCTTCTTCAGTTCCTCCACTAAAACTGCTAACATGGTGTTTTTCAGCAGGACAGGCCTCGGTGTGAAGGTCTGCCTGCACTGAGGGCAGCTGTGGATTTTCTTCTCCTCCTCTTCATCCCAGTGAGTTTTAATACACTTCATGCAGTAGCTGTGTCCACAGGCAGTAGTCACCGGATCCTTCAGTAGATCCAGACAGATCGAACAGGAGAAGGTTTCCCGGTCCAGCTGAACTCCTTTCTGAGCCATTTCACGTCTCAGTGGCAGCGACTTCAGTGTAGATCTGAAGGAGGGAACAAGGACATATGAGTTATGGGCAGAGTGGAGCTCACTGTTTGAGTTTTACTCCGAAAAATGTGGAGAAATAATCACAAGAGTGATACGGTGATTTTTCCTCAGTTTGAAGGAAAAAACAAGGGTGTCTGTCATATTATGCTCCTGCACTGTGGTAAATATAATGTATATTCCTTTCGCTTTAATCTATAAAACCCCGTTTGATAGTTATCGTTACAAACACAGCGTGATGCAGTAACTTTAACGGCAAACGGATCAATACGAGGCTTCGTACTAAAATATGACCAATTCTACTTATTATTATATATTATATCAAACAGAGGGAATTAGAAACAGAGGCCTGCCTCTAATACGAGACTGCTTCAAGATAAAAACAGGTCTGTTATTTTGTGCAGTTCCTGGAAATAAACCATCACTATTTGATGAAATACGGTAAATAAACTCTTTAAACCTCCTTGAATTAGCTGGAAAACGCACCGTCACAAAGCCGAAAACAGCCGTTTTTCTTGTTGGAGATACGTGGTTCTCACAGGACAGCGACGGTACAAACATGTGCTGATAAACTGTTTATATCGCCGTTAAAATTGGCTCAACCTCACAGCAGGAAAATGCTAAATACGCATTAATGCAGCTCACAAACACACTTTAACAGTTTCTACTCTGACAAAACTTAACTCTAACTTAGTCAAACGTGTTAGCAGGTTATTACAGCCACATTAACTCTGTTTAAGATCCACAACATACCTGAAAGATGGGAGAAATAATCACGAGAGCAGCAGGTGATGTTTCCTCAGCGAGAACTTCAGCTGGATGAAGAAAACCCGCCGGTTTCCCCCAGGTAAATATACCTGCAGGTAGTGGGCGGAGACAGAAGCAATCGATCTCTGTAGATCACAGGTTAAACTATTACATCTTAAACATAAAGAAGAAATTAAACAACGTCAAATAAACACTCTTTTAGTGTTTTAACCAATTTCTCTTTTTCAACGTGACAGATTTTAACTGTTTTGAACGACTTTATGGTTTTAGTCAATCCTCATAAATGTTACTTATGAATGTATAATCACATATTTTAACACATTACAGACCATGGATTTACTTTTCCTTAAAACTTGTAACAGACTATGAGCGTATTATCTTTTAATTTGACACAAGAGCAGGAAAAAAGAGGGTTTATCAAGCTTTGATTCATCCCAGGAAGAAGAGCAGTTTGAGAGATACTGTGTGTTTACAACAGAGCTCATCTCTCATTTAGAAACACTGGTCTCTTCAGCTTTTAGGAGGTAAAGACAGATAAATGAATCACTGCTGTAAAGATGATGAAGCTGCAATAATATAATGAAACTATAATGATGAAGAGTTGAGAAAACAGTAAAAGGTGTATTTTAATGTGAGATGCATTTTAACAAATAAATCAAATAAGTTACTTGTTCAACTCTGAATCCCACAGGACATGAATGTGTTGCTCACAGTCGGCTGAAGGACCCCCCCCCCATGTAACTTGCAGACTGTACAAGGAAGCTTTTAATGGAGAAATGTAAGACTTGACATGATGCCAGTTGTGTAAAAAATAGTGTTTTTATTGTAATCTACTGTTGGAGAGTTGTGCGCTCAGCTCCCTCATGTTCTCATTATTCTGCCAGGACCTGCAAACAATTCTGGCTGCAGTTGTTGGAGCTGAATAAACAATTTACATGCATAAAGGAGGAGAGACTGGGGAAACTGGTTCTGGCAGGTAAAGGTGTGAAGACGTACAAATAGTTCAGCTATTGCTGGTGGCACCAAGCCGTTGAGGATGGCCATTAGGATGCTAATGCCTGAGTGCTTTATGGGGTTAGAGACAAAGCAGATCCAGGTTGGGTAGAACAACAACACAAATTGCCCATCATCCCACCTGATCATCTGCGATCACTCAGTCGAGTATCATTGTCCTCCTGTTGGTGAAATGGATCATTTGTGGGTCTTCCATGATTACGTTGACATGTCTGTGGTTTGTTATGAAAGTCAAGAACATTATTTGGCACCTTTGGTTGTAATATTCCAGAGTCTTTTTCTCCGTTCATTAGGAGATGTGTGATTTTATGTGAGATTCATTCGCACAAATAAATCAAATACGTTACTTGTTCAGATCTGAATCCCACAGGACACCAGATCATTTGACTCTGCAGTTAAGTTGGTGACAGTATTGGTGAACATGAAAAAATGTTTTTTTATTCATATTATTCAGGTTTTTGCCAACAACATCTGATCTTCTCCACATCCTTCTTCTTTTATAAGGCACTGTGTTTACTTTGGTTTATATTGTGGTGTTATTTCTAGAGAGCCAAGTCCCCTGCGCTGATTTTGAGTAATTGTATAGAACATAAATGACAAACATACCTACTGGTTGCATATACATATACCCTGATCAGCCATAACATTATGACCACTGACAGGAGAAGTGAAGAACATTGATTATCTCCTTACAATGGCACCTGTCAGTGGGGGGGATATATTAGGCAGCAAGTGAACATTTTGTCGTCGAAGTTGATGTTGGAAGCAGGAAAAATGGGCAAGTGTACGGATGTGAGCTACTTTGACAAGGACCAAACTGTGATGGCTAGACGACTGGGTCAGAGCATCTCCAGAACTGCAGCTCTTGTGGGGTGTTCCCGGTCTGCAGCGGTCAGTACCTACCAAAAGTGGTCCAAGGAAGGAAAACCGGTGAACCGGCGACAGGGTCATGGGGGCCAAGGCTCATTGATGCGCGGGGGGAGCGAAGGCTGGCCCGTGTGGTCCGATCCAACAGAGGAGCTACTGTAGCTCAAACTGCTGAAGAAGTTAATGCTGGTTCTGATAGAAAAGTGTCAGAACACAGTGCATTGCAGTTTCTTGTGTATGTGGCTGCGTAGCCGCAGACCAGTCAGGGTGCCCAGGTGGTCACAATATTATGGCTGATCGGTGTATATATACTGTATATATATGTATATATACATATATATATATGTATATATATATATGTATATATATATATATAGAGAGAGAGAGGATCTTCGAAAGACATCAGGCAGTACGGAGCAGCTCTAAGAGGAGGCGCTGGAAACACTGGACACTTTTCAGGATCCTTTCTCCATAATGGCCACTACATAGTCATGAGTTTCATGAAATGGAAGACATGTAAAAACTTCTCTGAGCCTTTGGCAGCTTCAAACAACATCAGTAAAGAGAGATTTCAATATATGTAATATCACACTATGTCAGTCTGTTCACGGGAGTCACAGCCTGCAACACTGATGCTGCATTCAGGTCTCATGGGAAAGATGGCAGAGAAGAGTTTCCACTTTACAAACATTATTCACATCAGCTCTCAGGTTGTAAATATTATCTGGGAAGGACGAGGCAGAGGTGAAAGACAGTGGTGGTGGAAGGTTGGGGGGTGATTCCAGGTGTGGTATTGTTGGGTCCTTGACCGAGTGGGGAGGCAGAGCAGGTGTTGATTGTCCATTCATCGTGAGGGGAGGAATTGATGGGTCGTTGATTATGAGGGGAGTTGTTGATGAGTCTGTTATTGTTGAGGAAGATGGGGGGGGGGGCAGATTGTGGGGAGAACTAGAAGATCCATTGTCAAACCTATTGAAGAACAGGTTTAACTCGTTGGCACGTGACAGGCTGCCCTCCAACGGTCCATCAGTAGACTGTTTGAAGCCTGTTATGGTCTTCATGCCCTGCCACGCATCCTTCACATTGTTCCTCCTTAACTGGTCCTCAATCTTTGACTTGTATGCCCTCTTTCCATTCCTGATGGCCACCTTCAGCTCCTTCTGGACCCTCTTTGTCCTGTCCCTATCACCGTCCCTGAAGGCCCTCTTCTTCTCGTTAAGCAGGACCTTCAGATCACTGGTAATCCAGGGCTTGTTGTTTGGATAACATCTCACCTGTTTTGTGGGCAAGATGTTGTCCTCACAGAACTTGATGTAGTCAGTGAAGCACTCAGTGGAACCTTCGATATCATCACCATAGGCATCACTGATGAAACTCCAGTCTGTAGTTCCAGGGCAGCCCTGCAGGGTTTCATTGGCTGCCTGTGACCATTTCTTCAGTGATCTAGTGGTCGCAGGTAGCCTCTGAACCTTTGGCTGGTAGAGGGGTGAGAGAAGCACCAGGTTGTGGTCCGATCTGCAAAGTGGCGGGAGGGCAGAGGAACAGTATGCATCCTTAGTATTAGCATACAGTAAGTCCAAAGTCTTATTCTCCCTGGTTGTGCACTTGACAAATTGCTTGAAGGTGGGGAGGGATGAAGAGAGAGAGGCATGGTTGAAGTCTCCCGAGATTGGAATGAAAGCATCCAGGTTCTGTGTTTGTAGCCGGGCAATCAGCGAGTGAATAACATCGCACGCCGTCGTCGCGTCCGCTGAATGGAACTGGACTGAAAAGAATGATAGCATTTGCATTGGTTTCAAAGATGTTTCCTCAAAGTTTGAATGCTTCACATAGCATCTGCTGTCTATAACAAACGAAGGAGCATTGTGCCATGTTGAAACGGTGTGATCACCGTACAGGTTCACGTCTTTTACACACGTTGCAATAAACAATCAAACAAAGCAATTATGTGAAAACTAACGAAACAAGCAAATCAGATTTATTCACATATGTTTAGCTGGAAAGTAAAATGGATCCAATCCTAATCCAGTGTTTTTTGTGTTTGTTTGATCTTAGACACACTTTCATTTCAATGTAGAGTTAATATCTGCCTGCCAGGAGTAAAGGCAGCAATGTCATACAAACAAGTCACATGTAGATGTCTCATGCTGACCAGCCAACACCTCTTGAGGTCAAACTGGAAAAAGCACCCGCTTCTTTGTCAGCTATGCTCAGCCATTTACTGTGGCAATACAACTACAGTACATTTCCTACAACTTCCATAGAAAACTGTGATTATTAAATGATCAAACTAATTTGTTTATTTCTCAGTGAAATGTGTCTTGACTGCATGCTGTTATAGGAAAATGAATGACAAATGTACCCATTTCATACTGACTCATGTGCCTGAACACTGCAACACCCAACATCAATTCAAACATAGCAAAAATTACGACGCAAAACAAAGGTCAACCTAAAATCAGAGTTACAGATCTAACTATACAAATTCCAACAGACTGACAGTGCTCACAGTGAGACCAGCACAGTTAACAACCTGCAACTTGTGCTTATAAAGCAGTCAGCAAAGACATCCTGCTTCCTGATGGCAGGGGAGCAAAGATGTAAAGTTTTCAGAAACAGCTTCACCCAAATATACTGCAGTGACCTTATCAAAAGTTGCCCAGAACAAGGCAACGAGTACATTCATAATCCTCATTCAGCAGAGAAATGGAAACTGAGTTACAGGGCAGTAACTCATCAACCAAGCAAAGCTCCATGTATGTATCCTGGGACACAAAATCAACTGGTATGTATAGGTTTGCAGAACCATTTCTTAGTATCCCTTCTAGTCAAAAGCTACCTCACCAACCCTTAACTTACTGCCATGGCAGATGCATTATACTTGTATCCCCACCTAGTGGCCATAAATGAACATTACTCGTCACCGAAGCGTCATATAATTTAACACGTAGCTTATTCATTACAACAAGTGATGGCATAACCTTTTCATTTCAGTGAATTAGTTCATCAACTCTCACTCAGTAAAAAGAACTGCTCTTTTTAAGTCAAAAATGTATATCAGTTTAATTGATAGATGGAAGTGTTAAGCTCAAGACAAATTGCTGCTTAAACTAGTTACAAGAAATCTATCAGCAATAATGTGAATTTATGACTGGACCTGTTATAAGCTGCACATTTTCCATATGTTGTTGAAGTTCAAATAGTTCACGTGTTGATTGACGGCTGAGAAAACTTGTCAGGAACAACAGAAATCTCCACCAACCATAAATGATTGTGTCCTAACGACTTAAAATAAGACTTAACATGTTGCTTTCAGACATCGAGTCCATCTGATGTTTATTCTGATTGAACTGAACACAGCATTTCATGTAGATATGATTTTAAAATCTTTCTTAAAGGACTTCTCTACTGGAAAAGGTGGTCAGTTTCCCTGTGATGGTGCAATAAATCAATCCCAGTTGTCAGGAACTCTAATCATGACTGTTTTAGATGCATTTCTTTGGTGCCAATTGAGAATCAATTCCAAAACCTCTTGCTCTTCTGCTCTAAACATGAACACTGTACTTTGTGGTGTTTCAGGAGGAAAACTGCCTCAGTTCTTCTCTCATATTAGTTTGACATTTTCTCCATCAGCTTTGTATGAAACCCTGGAATGAAGACGAGGAGAAAATACTTTGTTCGTGTTTGTTTATTCATCATGTAAACCTTCAGTTTGTTCACACATCCCATCAGTAAAGTCTGTTCAATGACTCTTGTTCAATGATTTCATGTACAGATTCACTTCATCCACACAATCAATTTGTTTGACCAGAATCTCATAATGAAGCATCTCCTTATTGATTATGATCACGATAATTACAGTTTTATAACACCTCATAGTCCCTCGATTGTACATCGATTTAAACAACAACAAATAAATGTAAATGTAATTATAGATTTCTTGACAAAGTGGTGAGAACAACATGTAGGATAAAGGAAGGTCTGGTGCTTTCTCTCTTCAGACCCATGCAGTGGAAGAGAAACAACAACATACAAATACATCAATACAAATATTCATCGATCATTTAGAGCTCAGAGAAGTTTCCATCTTCATGCAGAGAAATGTCAGTTCAGGTGAACAAAACTCATCCTGAGCAGTGACAGCCTCCATGGCTAAACAGCCACAGGAAGGAGCGCCACCTAAAGAAACTCCAACAGCTACACAACAACTAATGAGGAGACGTCAAAGCACCGCCCATAATGTTTGACTGACAGGTGAAGAGATGCCTCAACAATCAGCTCTCAGCAACAAACACGAAGACAAAATAAGTTGAAGATTAAAACACAGCATTTAACCCACTGTCCCTTAAATGACTTCAGTGTGTGTGTGCACGTATTTCAGTGTTTCACCCTAATCGGCCTCCCATGCTAACAGCCAGCAGCTCCATGTCCCTGGTACACCGTCGCTCCGTCACATGAACGTGCCCAGGGTTACACCACCTGTTGTTCACACACATCGCTGTTCCCCCGCCCTTCTTCGTGTTTCTGTCCGCTCTGACGACATGAAATCCGGGGTGAGCTCGTCCAGCCGGGTCTCTGTGAAGTGGATCAGACTGCGGTCCCGGTTCTCCCGCTGCGGCCTCGTTAGCGACAGACCTCCCGTTTCCCGCGATAACAGATGGAAGACACGGTTTGTACCGTCTTGACTCCGGCTCTGCATCCCGTCCTCCTCCCCCGTAGTTCGGCGGGGATCTCCGGTCTCTCCTCGGGGGGAGCCTCGCTTGGCTCAGCGCTAGCAGCCGCTCCCGAGTGTGAACAACTGGGCTGAATGTGTCGACGCAGCGTTTAACAGTCCAGAAAACAGTAAAACACACAAGACCAGTCTCAGCAGCTCCAGATCTAAGTGTGGACGTGGACAGGAGCGACTACTGTAGACACACAAACCGTGAAGAAAAGCTAAAAGTACAAAAAGATCACTATGAACAAAGAAAGAGGTCAGAGCTGCAGCAACTGGCCGCCATATTCATCATTATTCATCATTTATTACAAATCTTATGTTATCAGCCTAAAAACACGTTCTTAACTAAGACACTTCTGGCTATTTGAGTTCACAGAACTCAGCAGTGGCTCCAAAATTGTAATAAAACCACAGTCCAGCATAGAGAGGCTGAGTGAATGTGGTCTGGACTCTGTGGAGGAGAGTCATGGTTTCAGAGACGCTGTAGAAGGACAGAATACCTGCTCTGTGATCCAGGTACACTCCTACTCTGGAGGACCGAGGACCTGAGACGGGAGTTTGGACTTTGTTGTACAAAAGCTTATAACTGTTTGTGTCACAATATAACGCCCAAGATTTGTCATTTTGTCCAAATCCACATTCAGTCCAGCTCCCTGCTCTGCTGATATTCTTGTATGCGACTGCTACACAAACTCTTCCGCTCCGCTCCACCTCCCAGTAACAACGTCCAGTCAGACTCTCTCTACTCAGGACCTGCCAATATTCAGTGAATCTGTCTGGGTGACTAGAATAAGACTGATGTTGACTCATGAATGTTGCTTTTCTGTTCCCCTCAGATAATAACAGATATGCGTTTGCTGTGTTTGGATCCAGTGTGATTTCTCGTGAATATCTTAAGAATCCAGCTCTGGTCTTGGGCTCTGGTTGTGGCAGTAAAACATCCACTTCAGTCACTGTCAGTGAGATGTTTGTCCATTTCTCCCTCAGAACGTCCTGTAGTTTATCTCTGACTTCTGACACAGCCGCTGTCACGTCCTCAAAGTAGCTCAGAGGACGGATATTGATGCTGGATGAGTCTGTAGGTTCACTGAGTCGTGACAGTGAGGGGTAGTTGTGTAGAAACTGGTTGTGATCCTCTGTGTGTGACAGCTGCTTCAGCTCAGCGTCTTTCCTCTTCAGCTCAGTGATCTCCTGCTCCAGCTTCTCCTGAAGCTCTTTGACTCGACTCACTTCAGTTTCCTGCTGGGATCTGAGCTGCTGCTTCACATCAGAGCTTCTTTTCTCCATGAGACGGATCAGCTCAGTGAAGATCTTCTCACTGTCCTCCACTGCTTTATCAGCAGAGCGATTGATAGCCTCCACCTCCTGTTGAAACACCTTCACATGTTTCTTTCTGTCCTGGATTCTCTGCTGGATGTTTTGTCGACTCACCTCGAGCTCTCTCTGCCTCTCAGTCCTTTCTGCTGCAGCTGAGACTGTGTCGTGGCCTTTATGTTCATCCAGAGAGCAGAGATAACAGATACACTGCTGATCAGTACGGCAGAACATCTTCATCACCTCATCATGACGAGAGCAGATGTTCTCCTGGAGCTTCTTGGAGGGCTCCACCAGCTTGTGTTTCTGTAATGGAGCTGCGTCATAATGAGGCTGGAGGTGTTTCTCACAGTAAGAGGCCAGACAGGCTAAACAGGACTTGAGGGCTTTCAGTTTTCTCCCAGTGCAGACATCACAGGCCACATCTTCAGGTCCAGCATAGCAGTGATCAGCAGGAGCAGCTTGGAGTCCAGTCTTCTTCAGTTCCTCCACTAAAACTGCTAACATGGTGTTTTTCAGCAGGACAGGCCTCGGTGTGAAGGTCTGCCTGCACTGAGGGCAGCTGTGGATTTTCTTCTCATCCTCTTCATCCCAGAAGCTTTTAATACACTTCATGCAGTAGCTGTGTCCACAGGGAATAGTCACCGGATCCTTCAGTAGATCCAGACAGATCGAACAGGAGAAGGTTTCCCGGTCCAGCTGAACTCCTTTCTGCGCCATTTCACCTCTCAGTGATAGTGACTGTGAAACAGTTTCACTTTCTCTGAACAGAAACAATCTCTGTGCTCTGAAGGACAACAAATCTCTGCTCCTTCACCTCTTGTTGACTTGCTGCAGTGAATGAGGTTTATCAGCTCCCACATTTCACACCATGTTGTTGACACCCATCATTATATCTGCAGATCTGTGAAGGAGGAGAAAGAGGGAAGGGTTTTCAGGTTTTACTGCATTCCACAAAATGTTGGTTTTTCCGAGAGGCAGGGTGTGTTATCTGTCATTTACAAAGTGCAGGAATAATAGTTGGACTTAGAGCTGTGACACTGAGCTCACAACAGTTAGACATTTAATGTTATTCATACTTTTAAAAATGTCCAGGTGCTTTATATTTTTGAAAATAATATAATATATATTATTATATAATATAAATTCCCTTTTGTCTTTGTTCCCACGTCCAGTTCCTAAAGCCTGGTGAGCAAAATAAACACATGAACAACTAGCTATTATAAAAGGAAAGACGTGTAACGCTCCCTCCTCCCCTTCTGCATCATCTGCATGGGGTTGGAGCTTGTGCAGCCGTTCTTTCCAACCTCCAGCTCTGTGTTCACCTCAACAAGTCTGCAGGAGAAAACTGCTTCTCTTCACATGAGGACGCTGGCTCTCTGTCGTCCACTGAGGCTGGAGAGTTGCTATGCTGAAATTAGGTGCTGGATATTTGGACTGAGTGAAATGAATGTAATTTAATTTTTAAACAAGTTCCTATATTTAATATATTGCTTTATACAGACATATAAATGGGCATGACCCTCCCTTTAGACTGAGCTCCAGTCAACCAAACCCAGAGTCTCATTCCAGTTTGACTGTACAGATTTAGTGACATATAATTGTGTTTTTTGCTCTTTGACTGTGAACTAGATCATATTATTCTCATATAAAACAACCAGATAATACCTGAACTGACAGTGAGTTCATCAAATCTGTCATCATACATGTTACAGGGTTCAACCTGCTAATTACTGTAGCTGTAAATCTACTGATACCAGAGTTTTTTAGGCCAATATCAACATTTACCACAATGGAAATAAGTCTTTGTCTTTATTGTGATTTCCTTGACATTTGGCAGATATGTGTGATTTGGGGTCTTCTCTCTCTCATGTCAATTAAACTAAACGAAATTTAAGAGTTAAAATATCCAAGTAGATTTTTAACATAACATGAACAGACATTTAAACAAAGTCTAAACCTCAAACACGTCTCTGGCGTTTTTGTACTGCAACTTCTTGTTACATATCTGCAGACATATGAATGATACCAATATATCTCCAACGACATTGGTCAATATATTGGTTTGACCTATTTATCAATGTGGATCCTGTGGGAATTATCAAAGTCAGAAATTAATGAAACCTTTTCAGGTTTTTCAGTATAAAATCTGTTTATTGTTCAGGTGCAGAACCAACTTAGTTCTGAAAATCAAAACAATAGTTAAAAACTTGAAGGTTGCAATATTATTATGTTACATACTTTGTTCATACAATTACTAAACAGCAGTAAGGAACTCGCACTCGTTGTTTCCATCTACATGTTTATTTATATCCTTACAGTCAGTCACAACCATCACAGCAGCTACACAACCAGTATCTAAACTCTGTGGAGGAAAAACAGCTGTTCTTACTCTTAATGATACAGATGACATAGACTAGACGGCAGGTCAGTCACCTGACCTCAACTAAGCATGTGTTTAACTGCTGAAAACCTGACTGAAGGTTAAAAAAGGCCCAGAAACAAGCAGTGAAGCTGACTGCGGTCCAGGCCTGACAGAGCATCAGGGAGGATATTAGGTGTCTCCTAATGTCTGTGGGTCAAAGACGATCATTGACTCCAAAAAGATTTATGTTGTTATCCAAATAAGTCGAGCGCAGACTACAAGACTTTCAAAATATCAGAACTGCTGTTCTGCTCACATCACAAGACGACTTTAGTCCCAGACTTTTGTCATGTTCTCCACTTGGAGAAATCCAAGACTCAAATGATGGCATTATTTAACCAAAGTGTGTGAGACGTCATCGTGGGGCAGTCTGTGTCTGTTTTCCAGGTGTGTATGTTTAAACAAAGAAACATCTGTTAAAATAGCACAGGTGGGATTTACACAAGTCATTGACATCATACATACAATGAGCACAGCACACACACATCAACACATCTAACTAAAAATGAATAAAGTGAAAAAATAACATTAAATGTCCTCAATCAAACAGAGGACGGGGAGTTGTGGTTGTGTTGTGATGAACTTGACATTTAAAGACATTAATTGTAACATCACTACAGGCTGCGACTGCACTCTTTAGATATTTTGTTACTGCTTTTACTTCAGCATACTAATGAGAGATTCATATCAACACCATCTCCAGCCTCCACCTGCTGCTCTGACCCTTTCTCTCTCCACCGGTTGTGGTGGCTTGTGTATATTTTGCAAGTCTTTAATGGTTCTTATTACGTCACTCCAAGTTAGTGGAGCCTCTGGTTTCCTGCTGCACTCTCATTGGACGCTGGTGTTCTCTGGACTCAGACTCTCCAAGCTCCTCCAACTACAAGTGACTCGTGGTTCTTGACTATGTTAAAATTAAATAACAATAAATAATAGTGTTGCAGCGGATTCTGTGCGCACTCGAGGGTTTTGGTCTCAGACTTGACAAATTGTGGCAAAAGTCTTGTAGTCTGAACTGGTCTTCACTCTGTGTTCTGTTAAATTTGGGGATTATGTATAAAAAACTTGTGACCTTGTTGGCTTGTGACCCCTTTACAAGAAAGCAGTTGGGGCTCCTTATCATGTTTCAGACGTCCATGAGTTGTTAGCAGCTCCACCAAAGAGAGATTCACCCTCTAAACTTCTCAGACGGTTTCATTTAAATAACTGTTCAAGACTGAAATTATTCAGTGTATCACAAAAAACGGCAACGATTACGGAGAACTGTTTTTTTCCCATTAATCATCTCATGACCCCTAAGATCTATTTTGTGACCCTTTGAAGGGGCCCAACCCGCAGGTTGAGAACCACTGGATCCAACAGTTCAGACTAGCTCCACCTCCAGCAGCCACAACTGTAAAATGCTGTTTATACATTGATTCATCAGTATTAACAATCTAATAATGTCAGATATAATCATCATCAGAATATTTTCCTGATAATACTTCTGTAATTTTACTGAAGTAGGATTTTGAACGAAGGACTCTTGTAATGAGTATTAGTACTTCATCCACCACTGGTCATGTGGAGACACTGCAATGGTGCCTCGTGGAGAGGTGAGAAATAAAGGACTTGCAGCGACAGGAGATGTTAGTTTGGACTGGAACAAAGACTAAACAGAGGAGCAGGATTCAGATACAAACAGTTAAAGACAACAACACGTTACAGTAATCACGTCTGGATGACACAAAGGCGTTAATTAGGGTCTCTGCATCAGCCAAGGACAGAAAGGACTTAAGGAACCTTAAAGTTGCAGCAATGTGTTCAAAAGCATTAAAGTATGAATCCACTTCACTTTTAGAGCACCTGACCAAACAAGATCTCACAGATCGAACACACAAAGAAAGTACAAAAAGGAAATATATGGACAGAGTGGAGCTGGCTGTGTTTGAGAGCAGGAAGAAGAGGGAGGGCTTATCAAGCTTTGAGTCATTCCAGGAAGAGGAGCAGCACTGAGTTTTGTTTCCTCAATTCCAGCGATGCCTCGGTTAAAACCTGCTCCCTGTTTGAAAGTAAAATGAGTCCACAAGAAACCAGAACACATTTATAAAACACGGCTGATTTGAAGAGTAAATAAAGGAGGGCAAACTAAAGTAAAACCTCCAGTCAGTGAGAACCAGAAGCCAAACAGCCACTAATAAAGGCAACAATTTCAGCTGTTTTTATTTGAAATGATGCAGTCCTAGAATAAAAGGCGATGAGTCCTCTAACACAGGTGCATCACAAGGTGCCATTTTATTTGTTTACCAATGAGTTTAACATCCAAGACTCACACTTGAACTTCCTACAGCGTGCTGACGATACGCCACTGGTCGGCCTTCTGTGTGAGGGCGACTCTGCAAAAGATCCCACAGATTGTAATCCTGTAGTTTCTCTGCAGCAGTGGTGTGAGGAGAGTGTGTTTAATAAATGTAGGTGAAACCAAAGAACTCATCTTATCCAGCAACACACAAGACTCTCCTGATAAATGTCAACCTTTGACCGTCACTGGATCCCCTGTAGAAACTGTCAGCAGTCTGAAATATGTTGAGCTGTGATTGACGGCCACCTTAACTTCACAGAGAGAACTCACTATATCTTTAAGGAAGCCACACAGATTGCATCTACTTAGGAAGTTTAATGATTGTAGAGTTAGTAAGCAAACTCTGGAAATGGTGTATAAGAATCTGGTGGAAAGTATTTTATTTTCAACATGGCCACCTGGTCTGGAAATATACTCAAATTACAGAGAATAGAAAATGTAGCTGGTAAACTTACAGAGATGCTCCAGATGCAACCAAGTGAGAAACAGGAATTAAATATAAAGAGCAAAATTCCCAGATTATATGTGACCCTCTGACCTTTGACCCTCAGGGAGGCGCTGTAGACAAGAAAGAGCCACCAAACGTGGACAGCAAGTCCTTTTTGACAAACACAACTAGAAAGCTGAACGCAGAGCCGACTCAGGATTTCGCAAACATTATCTCACATTTTATTTTATTTTATTTGTACTGTGTTTTTTAAATCGTGCCATTTGTTGGTACTTTGTCCTGTATGTTCCGTGGAATTACTGGATATTCGCAGTGAAACGCCGGAGAAGAGGGAAACGTGCCGGTGTGCCGGTGCGTCTTCGCCGGCGCGGAAAAGCGCAACATTTCTCTCCAGTGTGCGCTCACTGTGCACTAAACTGCACGAACTTCAGCTTCTGGTGTGGAAAAACAGAGACGTTTCTTCATCTTCCGCTGTGTGTTTCGCGGAGACGTGGCTGTGTGGATCGGTACCGGACTCTGCGCTGCAGCTGTCAGGACTCCAACTTTTCAGAGCGGATCGCGATCCCGGAACTGTCAGGCAGAACGAAAGGTGGAGGTATCTGTAGAATGATCGAGGGCGGCTCATCTCCGTTTTAACACTCCTTTATTGTCGGCATCAAACAGACAGTTCTTCACCATAACATACAACATTTTCACGGGGTGTTCCCTACTGCCCTAAAACATCCCGTCTGCTGCCGTAAAGCGCAACTGTCGCAACTGCTGTGAACATCAACACCACTCTGTCTCATATTAAACATATATGACATCTTCCCCCCTTTTCTTGTTTTTGAGAATTGTTATTACCAATAACACAACGTGCATTTACAGTGTACAACACACACTAATAAACAGTAAACCAGCCAGAAAATATTTTAAGTCGCCTTCTTCGTAAACATTAATTGTAACCGAAGTATGTTGGTAATGTCACTTCCCTAGTAAACAAACTTAACATGCAGTAAACTGTAATCATGTCTAATCTAATTCAAAATGCAAATTCTTTCTTTTTTTTTTTCAGTCTTGTCTTCCCCAATTCCCCCCCAAAGGCCATATGATTGACACTTCAGTGTCTGTCTACAGGTCTAGCCTGTTGACTGGTTTGCACGCTCGTCCCGCTCTGGTGCGAAACTGTCCTGGAGCCTGTGTAGGAGGGTGTGTGGGGCATGGGACTTCACCCGGGCTGGAGGAAACAGTCTCTGTAGTGATGTCACTTGCAGATTGAAGACAGATCTGCCCGGAGATGGCGGCGGTTCCGCCTCAGCACCGCTCCTTGCGATGTGTTGATGAGGTATGACCTCGGAGTGACACTGTCCTTTGAAACGACAGCTGGTGTCTCCCAGACCTTTTCCTGATCCAATTTGATGAAGACTGCATCTCCTGGTCGAAGCGGTGGAAGAGGTCTGGCTCCGTGACGGCGGTTGTAATA
>SEMN01001823.1:0-24855 GCA_005408345.1 Macquaria australasica | reverse complement strand
GGAGCTTCAAACCCTGTATTACCTAATCTGTGACCCATCTGTATGATGATTTGACATACTCTTAAAATGTGCTACTTAAAACAATGTTAGTGGTTTCATAAGAAAAATATCCACTGTCTAAAGATACACAGCTTAGGTGTTAGGAAACCTCTTCAGATTATTGAAAATCTGGCATCAGGATGTTAAGAAATCCTGGCTTGTGATGAATATCAAAATTATGGGTGCGAAGAAACCCCTGCAGGTGTTATAAAGGAACCTGGCATCAAACCACACATTAAACTCTCTTCAGGTGTTAAAGAATAATCTGGCAGTAAAAATGATCACAGTAAAAGTTCATATGGTTGCTTTTGTTGTCTTCAGCCCAGGCACTTTGCGTGTCGTTGAGAGCCACTAACACGAGAGGTTACCAGCACCTCGATGTTCGTGTTAGCTTGGAATCCATCGTGATGATTAAGAAGCGTGTAGGGCGTCCCATACAGATAGCTAGAGGAGACTTTTCTCCAACCGTCTGAGCTTTCAAACAATAATGCCTGTTTTAACAAGACATTCAAAAACTGGTTTAATGCCAATACATATAACTCAAAATAAGTTTAAGTTTAACTCAAAATGAACCTTTCCTTCAGACAACTGCTCTTCAAAACTCTCATCTCTCCCTTCAGATATGTGTGTTGTGCAGCGCAGGTCTTGTGGTTTGCAGTCTGTGTGTGTGTGTGTGTGTGTGTGTGTGTGTGTGTGTGTGTGTGTGTGTGTGTGTGTGTGTGTGTGTGTGTGTGTGTGTGTGTGTGTGATGTTCATGTGCTTCCTGCACTAACTGGTTATTTATAGAACCTGTTGCTGCATCAGGCCAGCACCACTCATAGGCGTAAAGCAACATATCTGGACGATATTAATTTAACCATTAGTTCTGTTCTGAGGTCAAAACTATGCCTGATCTACACAGCAGATCCCCTTTGAGCAGATTAATGGGGCAGAATGGTGACAGCAACAATGAATGTTTACTTTTAGTTCATCATGGCAGGACAATGGGGCATTATATTTTTCTAAGACTGATGTTCTTGAGGCACATGTTCTCATATATTTACCACTTAATTTGGGTTTTATTTCAAATTCTTTTCCCATAATTACTGACTCTGTAGCCCCAGAGTCAACTAAAAATGTGACTGCTTGCCCTGAGATCTGTAGTATTAACTCTAACCTGATTTTATATGCTTTGTGACCCAATTTAGCACGTTCCCTCCTTTTGACCTTTCTAATTCTGTTTAACCTCAGTGTGCGCAATCACTTGTTTACTAAAGTGTGTGTAGGCATATTCATGAAGGCCTCTGATATGTATTTAACATGTTACCGACAGGTGGTGTGGATTGTTGTTCAGGTGTCTTTTCTGAATATGTGCTTGCCTTCTTCAAAAGTGTGTGTTGGGTGTTATCACCTTCCTGATGTGTAGGATGTTCCTCACTGTGCGTCAGTGAACCAGTTGATGCCAACCCCTCCCTCTCCTCAGGCTCCACCTGGCATCAGTCTGCTTGATTTCTGTCCTTCCTCTCAGGACTAGCTTTGGCCCGATGTCCATGTTTGTCGCACACAAAGCCTGCGTTGGAGCGCTCATGTCCTCCTCTTCTTCCACGCCCCTGATGCCTCTGTTGCGTGCACGTCCTCTGGTGTGACTTTGGAACATTATCATCACAGCCATTTGTAGATCTTTCTCTCCTTTTTTGTCTTTCTTCTTCTTGGTCTCTCTGACGATTTTCTCAGTATGCACTGCATGTGCTTTGATGACAGACAGTTTTCCTGAATCCCGTGTAATGCATGTTTGTTTCAGCACGTTGCTAATTTCAGGTTTCAGTCCATTGATGAAGCTGTTTCTGCATAGAGACCACTTCATGAACTTCTCCTCGTCTGTCAGGTCTGAATGGTGATGAGATTGTCGTTGATTCTTTGTCGAGTCTGTGTCCTGATCGGGTGCAGCGCAGAGATAGGGGAAGGTCTTTGTCCGATCTCCCTGTTGCTCCCAGGAGATTGAGATCTGGTTGTACAGCTGGAGGAGCACTGGGACTTGAGCAGAGTTGTATGGTGGTGGAGCTGAGTCGAGGTCAGAGTCCTGCATTTTGAGACACTGAGACACAGATGAGATTTTCCTGTCCCTGCCTTGCGTCTTCTTTCCCTCTTTTATCTTACTGCTACCTGATCCCATTTTGAAAAAAGTCTGATAATTAATTTTTGTTACTATTACTTTAAGTTTAAAACATTTCCACTTGTTGCTACAATCAATTTTCACACTATTAAGAATTTACCAATCCCTTTGTTGATGTTATTAATCTCCACTTTTTATATGTTTTAATCAATTATCTTGAACAGATAATCAAACAACTTCATCAGAGCACTTTGTCTCCGAGATTGACATTCCCCCTTGTAATACAGTCATTGCATCCTGCAATAAATTAATTCAGCACTGAAATGCCTACTGTGCTACAATAATCAAAGTTATATTTCCAGGTTTTTCCCAAAACCTGTAAAACCAATAGATCTCCCATATATATTTATCGGTGTTGTTAAATTTCCGCAATACAATTCATTAGTATCATTACTATTATTATTATTATTATTATTATTATTATCATCATTATTATTATCATTATCATTTTTCCTTTTTTCGTTTATTCTGTCATAATCAGTTTGAGGTTGGGACTCACTCAACATTGTGTGTGCAGCAGGCTGGTTCATCACTGGAGTCCGTCCCCCCGCCTCCAGTCCTCAGTTTGACACAGGATGAATTAAAGCATACAGAGGAGGAGCGGCGGAATCCAGATCCGAATCCAATCAAAACGCATTCTGTGATTTTGCGTACCTTGGTCAAAAAATATAATGTGTTTGTGTTTTTTGTGTATTTTTCTGCACAACAATTTGTTTCCCATTTTCTTTCTCCTTAGAAAACACTGAAATCACTCAGTCTTTGATTAAAACTCTAACATTGCTACAAACTGATCAATTGTGAATCACTGTATAACTCATTCCATGCTTTACTGGTGAGTTCTTATCATGAGAAAGAAATTATTTACATATGTACAGGGTGTTTCCTCAGCCGAGCCACTCAGGGCTCCTTTACAGCCTTGGTTTTGAGCAAGCTCTTTCCGTTCGGTGATATTTTCTCACATCAGTGTCAATTGTTCTACTGTTGACAGTTACTAATTTAATTTTTGAATTTATGATTTTAAGCTATCACTGGTGTTTTCAGTGATTTTTCTACAAGCCAATTAATCAGCTGATTTAATGCACGCACGCATTCACTGTCACTCCATTCTCTGATTACACACTTTTCTCATACACACACTCCTTTCATACACACACTGCTCTTATACACGACGTCGCATTCACACACCCCTAGCCGGCTGTCACTGACCTCAGTGACTTTTACTTATAGCCTGTCCGAGCAGTCCTCCTACCTAGGAGTGGTAACCACAGAACTATTACTTTTTTTTTTTTTTACTTTTTACTTTTTCTCTTGCTGCCCGTGCAGACCTCCTAACCTTAGGAGCGGTAGCCACAGCTTTACTCTATTTCTCTTGCTGCCCGTGCAGACCTCCTAACCTTAGGAGCGGTAGCCACAGCTTTAATCTTTTAACAACCTGCCCGTGCAGACCTCCTACCTAGGAGCGGTAGCCACAGGTGTTTTTTTACCATCATCTGACCGTGCAGACCCTCAGACGTCTCAGAGGCGGTATCCTCAGATGTGGTTTTCTTATGCTTGCCCGTTCAGACCTGCTTCAAATCATTCAATAAAGCAGCGGTATCCACAAGACTTTAACTCATACTAGGTGTCTACCCGTGCAGACCTTCTCTGATACAGAGAAGCGGTAGCCGCAGGACTTTTCTATATTATATTCTAAGTCTCAGACTATTATACTATAAAATTTTCTTCATCTAACAAGCTATTTATAATATTTTTCAGTATCAGCTAGATCTCCCGATTCTGAAAATATATATATATATTTGTATTTTAGTGCACTTTTTATGCTAAGTTAACAAGCTACCAGGCCAAACTAGCCTGCTAATGCTAAGCCTTGCTGGCCTCTGTTCTCCCTAAGCAAAATACAGTCAAAGTCTGGTCAGTCAAGTCAGTCAACACACACACAAATCACATCTGAACTCTTACTTTAAATCTAGGATGTTTGGAGGAGAAGCAACGTATCGTCTGTGACCTGGGCGAGGACACACCGTGCTCAAAACAACAAGTGTATGCAGATTTTTAAAGTGGCTCTGCTTACCTGTAAATCGGGGCGCCCCTGTTGTTAGAGCTGCAGTGACCTCGTCCAAGCCCCAGGCCCCACAGCCTCTCCTGGCTGGCTCGCCAATTTGATGTGGGAGAAAAATCCCAAAGATGGGCCAGATGTCCTCAGGATCTTCCCCACACTATAAGCACTTCAATACTCAAAAATAATTCAACTGAGTCAAAAGAGTTCAAATATGAATAGAGTTTACTGACAAATCAACAAGTACAGCAAACCCGAGTTAGTTCATGGAGCAACCAACAGTTAAGCATACGAGCGCACACAGATCTGAGTCAGTCCATGAAGTAACTGACAATCCAATGCACACGTCTTCTTTTATAGCCACCCCTTTCACCCTCCTTCTGTGGGCTGCTGACCTTGGCCTTTTTTCTGTGATGTTTTCAACCTGCTCTGAGCCAGACACTACGGTTTCCTCCCTTTTCTTCCCACTGTCTGATATACTCTAACCTCCCACTGCCAGCTGCTGCACTTAATTAAAAATACAAGACTTCTATGATTATGCCCACATCCAACAACACATGACTACATCATGATTGAATGACTGAACCTGACTGAACCTGACTTTACCTGACCATTATCAATATGGTTGACTTTGATTGACTTAATATATTAATATATAATATATTAATACTGTAATATTGATTATGACTTATTTGACCTCTCTGACCTTACCCTGCAATGATTCAATACTGATTCACCATTATACATCAATATTATACCCCGGCCTGCGGGGGACCAGAAGTGGGCAGATGACCTGAACGTATTCTTCAACAGATTCGATCAGGCATCTACCCCTCCCCCTGCCCCGTCTCCTCTGCAACCATCATTACCATCTACCCTCCCTGCCTACAGCCCTCCCCCTCCCTCATCTCACCACTCATCACTCCCCACAGCCCTCAGCTTACAGCCACTTAATACACCCACACCACAGCCTGGGCTGGGCCCATCTCCCCATTTCACACCCGCAAACACCCCCCATTCAGCCCTCATGCCCCCTACAAGCTCAACCGGGCTGTTCCTCACAACATCCCAGGTGAGAAACGAACTGAGGAAGATAAGGGTGGGGAAGGCGGCGGGCCCAGACGGCATCAGCTCCAGACTTCTGAAGTCCTGTGCGGACCAGCTGTGTGGGATTGTTGAGCACCTGTTCAACCTAAGTCTGAAGCTGGGGAGGGTGCCAAAACTGTGGAAAACATCGTGTCTGGTTCCTGTGCCGAAGACCCCACACCCCAAGGACCTCAATGGCTATAGGCCAGTGGCATTGACCTCTCACCTGATGAAGACCCTGGAGAAACTGGTCCTTGTTCACCTGCGTCCGCTGGTGAGCCCATGTATGGACCCTCTGCAGTTTGCCTACCAACCCCGCATTGGGGTGGATGACGCTGTCATTTACCTACTTCACACATCCCTCTCTCACCTAGAAAAGGCTGGAAACACTGTGAGGATCATGTTTTTGATTTCTCCAGTGCTTTTAACACCATCCAGCCCAGGATTCTGGGGGACAAGTTGGAGCACGCTGGGGTGGACCATCACCTGGCAGCATGGATCCTGGACTACCTCACAAACCGACCACAGTATGTGAGGTTACAGGACTGTGTGTCTGACACACTTCTCTGCAGCACAGGGGCTCCACAGGGAACCGTTCTGGCGCCTTTCCTGTTCACCTTCTACACAGCGGACTTCACCCATAACACTTCGAACTGTCACCTGCAGAAGTTCTCTGACGACTCTGCCATCGTCGGCCTCATCACCAACGGGGATGATGGGGAGTACAGAGAACTGACCCAGGGCTTTGTGGGTTGGTGTCAGCAGAACCGCCTCCAGATCAACGCGAGTAAAACCAAAGAGCTGGTGGTGGACTTCGGCAGGCGCAAACTTCCTCCACCTACACCAGTGAACATCCAGGGAACGGACATTGAGATTGTGAGATCGTACAAGTATCTGGGTGTTCACTTGAACAGCAAACTGGACTGGTCAGACAATACGGACGCTCTGTTTAAAAAGGGCCAGAGCCGTCTCTTTTTGCTCAGGAGACTAAGATCTTTTGGAGTGCAGGGTGCGCTCCTGAGGACTTTCTATGACTCTGTGGTGGCATCAGCTGTCTTGTATGGGGTGACCTGTTGGGCCAGTGGCATCTCTTCCAGGGATAGGAAGAGACTGGACAGACTGATTAAGAAGGCCAGCTCTGTCCTTGGATGCCCTCTGGACCCAGTGGAGGTGGTGGGAGGCAGGAGAATGGTGGCCAAGCTATCATCACTACTGGAGAACACTTCCCACCCCCTACATGTCACTCTTTCAGCACTGGGCAGCTCCTTCAGCGACCGGCTGCTCCACCCGCGGTGTCTGAAGGAGAGGTACCGTAGGTCCTTTCTGCCTGCTGCTGTCAGACTCTATAATCAGTACAACTCCCGGTAATCTACACTTGACTGTCAGTGTGCAGACTATTCACTACTATACTTCATCTACTGTTGTGCATTATCTTCATACATATATTGTATTCATGATGTTATCTACTTCATATGTTGCTGTGAAATATTTTTCATATACATGTATATTATATATGTGCAATATTTTTATCTTATCTATTTGTTCATACTTACAACTGCACTCAGTCACTCTATTATTTATTTCTGTCTATACTGTGTATAGGACTATTTTTCTATTTATTTTTTATTGTATTTCTATATATGACACTTTTGCTGGCTGCTGCAACGCTAAAATTTCCCCGCTGTGGGACAATAAAGGCTTATCTTATCTTATCTTATCTCTTATCTTATTTGGTGAATAAAATTTCCCACATAATCACAAATTAAGAAAATCATACACTCACATTTTTGCTACAGGTGCTGCAGTGAATATGGTGCAAAACACATCCACACACCCGTATAAAAAATGTGAAGTCATGAACAAAATTTGCACATCCATGCAATGAGAGTTGCACACCTGTAGAATATTTTCTCACAGACATATATATCTTTTCTTGGATACATTTCTATCACAAACACAAATCAGTAGCTACAACTGCTTGAATCTGCCGTACGAGTCTCAAATGCTGTTTTTTCGGTCACAAATGACAAGTTCTGCGCGCTCTCGCTTTTGGACCACATAGCTCAGTAAATGTGGAGCAAAAGTGATTTGTGTGCTTGTAGCGTAATACATTGTAGAGCCAGGGGTCACCAGAAGGTGGCAGTAATGCAGCGTCGTGGATGCCAACTGCCTGAATTGGCACCCAAATGAGAAAAAAACAACAAAAAACTCCAGCCTCTTCGTTCCCTGTGACATCGCTGGAGAAAGAGTCTGAGCCTATCAGTGGCAAAAACAAGCACTTTTAGTGGACGGACTTTTCATGGGCGCAATTTCTCACAAGGATTATAATGCAACTATTGCAGCCCATTTGCGGATGCTGGCGGAGGCATCCGCACACACACGCACACATACACACCCACGTATGCACACAATCACACAGAAAGAGCATTTCCAAGCACCCTCACTCTAGCATACACTGACAAACACACCACCTTATAATAATAATGTGTTTGTACTGTCCCTCTCCTTTAACAGTCTAATTGCTGAAGGAACAAAAGACTTGCTAAACCTGGCTGTCCTTATTTGCATTTGCAGATTCCTTCCTTTGCCCTGATAGCTTAGTTGGAACCTGTTGTGTAGAGGGTGATGGGTAATGTGTCATATTAAGAGGATATGGAGCTGGGGAACATAAATACGCCCCCCAGTTATCAGTGTCTTCTTGGATCCGTTACTGGTCATTTCAAGTGTCTTGTATTGGGATAAAATCCAGATGAGATTTAAGACACTTTTATTTACACTCAGCCCCATATGTAGCGTCTTTATTAGCCTGATTGCAAAGCTGATCCATCTTTGTTTTCCCAGGCTACATGCAAATCAGGCTCGTCCCTCCTTCATTCCAGAAGAAGGTGGTGATGCACCTGAAGCTGTTTGGTAACATAAACACCTGAATGAATTGTAATTATGATGTATGAGCGAGACAGAAGTTTTATCGTCTTCATGGCTCTAACTGACGCTGCTCCTTTCACCTAAATAGATTAATACTCTCTCACCCACACAGATCATTCAGTTGAACTGATCAGGGATCAGATAAACACTACAGCAGCTCGGTGCGCCTTGTATTTGATCGTATGTGTAGAAATGACTGGAGCCGTTTTCCTTCTTGCTTTAATGAGACAGAGAACGACGGCTAATTTCAGTGTTTTTTTTTAATGTAACTTTAGCTTCTGTTATCACAAGGACAAAGGGGGCCAGACCATGGAAATATAAAGAAAATCAGACAGACTGCTTACTGACATAGTCACATTATGGGAGAAGTAAAGATTACATATGCGTCGTGGAGAGACCTTTTCAACATCTGATTACAATGCGTCGCAGATTTCATTCTGTCTTGAAAGGATGTATAGGATTGTGAGGGTCACCTGCCTGTCAGCACACAGTTAATGATAATCTTAACAGAAAACAACATGACTGAGACAAATGACAAACGTGTTTGATTGACCTTGTAGAAACACATGGGCTGTTTCAAAAATCACTCCTTTTTTACTATATAGTTCACTATATTCATTGTCTGCCATTTTATTGGAGCATCCAAAGTCTGAATATAGTTCCCTCATAAATTCCCATGACAAATAAAGTATTGTCCCTGGCATGAACACTACATTGCGGGACACTACTTACACCACACATGTTGATCCCACCTAGTGTGAGCACTACAAAGTTTTGGTTTTGGATTTACTCTTTGATAATAAAGCAGGTTTGAGTCCAATTCTTATTATACATTAACATTATACAGTAAGTTCAAAATCTTGAATCAGATTTGCTGCAATAAAAGATTAAAGACATCATTTTGTTTATTAATGATCAGACTTTTTAGTGCAAAAAAGTGCATACAGTTTAAAAGTAACACATAATCAGCCTCTGTTAACATGTCTCCTCCTGTTGTTTGTGCAATCCTCCCTTAAATACATACACAGTGAGGAGAGACAATTGCACTAATGACATACACACTCTGACTCCAGCCTGCAGCAACTGTTGGTAGTCTGGGGTATCTGCACCTGAAAATCAGGTACAAATGCTGCAGTTAGTCTGGCCCTGAATTACCAAAACTGCTCATAGCATCTACTGGGAAGATGTCAAAGGTCATCGACCAGGATTTTGTGTGTGTGTGTGTGTGTGTGTGTGTGTGTGTGTGTGTGTGTGTGTGTGTGTGAGGGTTAGGGTTAACAACAGACAACTGAAAAACGTGGCTGAAATGCATCTGTTGTAGAGTGCCTGCCAGAGTGAGAGGCTGGAATCACTGGAACCAGTACAAACATCAGGCCTTCTGGCAGGTGTGTTGACCTTTCTGGACCTGCAGGTGCAGCATGAACCAAACTGTGTGCTGTTTACGTTTTTGAATCACTTAGTATTGTTGTACATAGTTGTCACAGTAAAAGTGACAGGCTGATCACACATAGTCTTAACCCATTTTGTAAAAACACAAGCAAAAAGGAACAGCTTTATCTTCCACCTGTTAGGTTTTTCCTCTGGATGCGTTTACATTCGGATTTTAGTTGTAATAGCCACCATCCTCTCATCAGTGATAAGGTTTCACATGTGTTATGGATCTTTTCTCTGATGCGAATGGTTCAGTAAAATGACTCTGAATTTGAATATTATAAAAAATAATCGAAATTCTTCAGTAGGGCAACAGCTTTCTTGGCCAATGTTTGGATGTTGTTTAGTTTGTATTTTCTGCTCCTACATTGTCCTTTGCTGCCGGCCTTTTGGTGTTCTCACAGATGGTGTCGGGACTGCTGTCACACATGAAGAGCTCTTCTTATAGCCTATTTGCTGCTCTGCTGTGGAGGACTGAAAGCCTGTTGGCCTTTGTGGGAAGATGTTTGTGATCTTTAACACGGCATCTGGTCCTCAGACATTCACTTGGGGCCTGAGATTAGCACGGTTTGCTGGGGTGTTGCCATTCTGTCCTCTCACGCCAATTAATCCACAGCCAAGACCCTGCCGTGATGAAGGTGGAGGGCCTGGCGAGTGTGAAGGATGAACTGTTTTCAGATGATAAAGGAGCTGAAGAAACTTGATCCCACCCAGGAGATAGCTCAGTGTGTCTGCCATCTCTAAGGGCTTCTACTTGTAGCTGATGATCTAACATTTGCTCCTGCATTTGAAATAAATGACTAAACTAGATCCAGTTTCCTCCTAGAGAGTGTTTCAAATATCAAACTTGCACATTTTTCACAGGAAGATGAACTGTTTGCCTTTAAACCCTTTGAGCCCTTGGCTATTTTGGGTGTTTTTAGTCCCTTTATTTACAAGCTTATGGCACATGGAGTCCCTACATGTCTTAGCTGGTGTGCCATATGTTTCCAAGTTAGGCTACTCAGAAAATGCAATCAGTGGCATGTCAGTGGTACAATACATGTTCTAGGATGGTTTAAAAAATAGTTTTACACAGTTTTACAATAAATTGTTTTTTTTAACCTGTATGTCCACAGGATTTCAACACATAGTAAATATCTGTGGGGAGTGTCAATATCCCAGGGATATAAGAACCATGGTGATGTGATATTCTGACCCTTATTGATGTCAAACCATGTAAAAAAAAATAGATTTCATAGATTTTGTCACTCCTTCAAATCTGGAGTGAATACTTGGAGATTTTCCCATCATGCTTTGGGTGATGTAACCATGCATTTACAGACAACATTCAGCTACGTTATTTTTCATAAATAAGAAAACTTGTTAACGCCTGCAGCCTACCTGCCCGTTGACTACTTTCAAGGTTTGAGAATTGATGTGTGGATGGACAAAGAAATAAGGAATAGTTCACTCAAAATGCATAATTATGTAGTTGTCTCACCCTACAGTCTGTGGGCCAGTACTGATTGCAAATTCTGCACCACTTCTGTGGCTAATGTTGATTTCATAATAACCCTTACTCCTTGAAGTCAGTCAGCAGAAGTTAAGTGACAATGTGCAAATACTACTATATTTCAGCATTATTTTTGCTGCTTGTCTCATGATAAACTCAGGCAAGTGAACAGCATTGCTGTATTACTAGTCTGAAATAGATAAATATGAACTTTTTTCCCTTTGACAACAATATGGGCATTTAGGTGAACACAGCTTAATGGTTTTATAAATGATTTATCAAATGTTGTTTAAGTTGATGTATTTAAGTATGCAGATGACTCAACTCTGTCTTGCTAAAGCCACTCAGGTCTATTTGTCTATTGATGTGACCAAATTATTAGGTGTAAAATTAAAACTTATCCTGGCCTGATCAGATTGTTATAAAACGGATTATAAAGGTGTGCCTTCTTCTTCTTTCTAATGGGAATTGAAACAAAGAATAAAGATAGCACTGCAGTGTGGATTTGCTGCTGACTAGGAAGTCCCAAATGTTGGACAAATGTTGGACATCGCCACCAGTTAATGAAATCAGCACAGTAGCAACAGCTCAAATTCAAAAATGGTCTAATGGCAAAACTCCCAAACCTGGATCACCATCAAAAGCTAATAAACTTGTAATGAACACACACGCTAAAACATGTCCCTCCAGCTTTGCTGCCATAGGTCAGACGTACATTGACATGAAGGTGTTTGTACTGCCACATAAAATGCTTACTGTTCACACTCATGTTCACAAACTGAGTTTCCTGCTCTGTAACTGAGTTAACTGGTGTATTCTCTGGTCAAACACAAGTCACACATTAACAGATGTGTTTATCTGTTTTACATGAAGCAGAGAGACCAAATGAAACACTCTAATCTTAATACTTCCTGAAGGGAAATGTGTGAAAAGCTATTGCAATGACAGTGAGCATTGTGAGTGTGTTTATTGAAGAAGATGCACACACAAACACATACACACATTATACTGCTACAGATATTGATGGTTATACTCATGTAAAACTTATTGGTAATGATATTCTGTTACAATATATATATATATATATATATATATATATATATATATATATATATATATATATATATATATATAATATTATATACAATAATATAAAACATATATCATGTTTTGACATGATAGATATTGGTATTATGTGGTATTGAAGTGAGCTTCTATACAAAACCAATATGTACAAGGTGTATAAACATTCTTTTAGAAAAAGGCCTTTTTTTATGCTTTGGACATATTCTCACTGATAAAGAAATGTGTCAGTAAAGATAGCAGAAAGGTACAGAGAGGAGAAGATAGACACCCAGCACAGCAGACATGAAGTCAGATAGAGACAGAACAAAAGAAAAAGAGACAAAGAGAGACGCTTTCAAATTAAAAGTCAATTCCCTGAAAAACAAGCCGGTCTTTTTTCCTCCCCCAAGCCTTTCTTTTTTCCTGATAAATCTCAAGCTGGGCCGCTGTCATTAAAAACACCGGGCCCCAGCCTTGTAATTATATGGCTTAATGATTAGGCTGCAGCAATTTCATCAAGCTTATTTAGCTGATAAAGGAATTGGAATGAACACTCCACCACCCATATCACCCCACACGCACACACACACACACACACACACACACACACACACACAGACTTATACTGTTTAAACAAACGTACTGTATGTGAGAAAATAGATGTCTATGTGACAATGTGAATTTATTTAAATCACCACATGCTGCATTCTTACAACATATTATTGCCTGCACACAAAAACAAACACATGTATGGATAAAAACAACTTATTAATTGACACTGAAAAACTTTGCCAAACAACAGAAACTAAATAGAAAATACAACTTGCAAAGAAAAATGAACTACAATGAAATAAAATCTTGGTTATAATTGCATTTGTCTTTAAATTCCTGTACACCCTACCTTTTTCTTCATACAAGGTTTTCTTCATACTGCCAAGGTGTTCAGCAACTAGACTCCATTTGGTTAATCAAAAGTATGAGCTGCTGGTCCTGGGTCTGTCCAAGCTGCCTTGTCCGATCCTTTACAACAGGAAGCCTGTATGTATGTGCCTCCAAGGTGTTAACCAAAGCTTTTATAACAGCTGTTGTCAGTGTTTACACATAGAACAATCATCTTAGACAACTCTTTTTATAAGAATGACCATGGCCGTTCCATAACCTTAACCAACCTTCATTGCCCAAACCACAATTTTTCCCTTGAGTTAAGTACTATATGAACTCAAACCATGACCTTTCCCTAAACCTAACTTAGCCTTGCCCACAGCGGTGTCAGATCATAAAACTAATTTATTTTCCAACAGTAATTTGAAACACTTTTGTAAGGCACAAATGATGTCTTCAGATCAGAAAACACTTCTATGTGCCATGTGGCATTCATCAATTTTATTAGAATTTTCTTTCAGATGTGAACAGAAGTGGTCCAGACCTGTCATATGAGTCATGAAAAGAGAGTTTGGTGAATCCGACTTGGAACACTTGTACGAACAAACCTCAGAAAAATGTAACAGAGTTTTAGCTTAACACCGTGCCCTAACTGAATGTGACGCGAGCGAGCGTCAGTTTCATTGAATTGTTTTCTATAGGAATGTCCTAACTGGCTGCAAACGCGACATTTTGAGCTGAACTTTTGTCGGACGCCCTGTCTCTATTTATTCCTGTCGCTTGCGTTGAAAGCCTGGATCATGGATAAGAATAGGAAATATGTTGCGTGAGTGTCATTGATCAAATCACTATTTTTTGATCACCTGACAGAATGAACATAAATATTGGTTAATATGTATATACATTATGTTGTGTTATTACTGACATCTAATCACAAAAAGGGTTTTCTAAAGCATTTTCTA
Organism: Macquaria australasica; assembly: GCA_005408345.1. NCBI lineage: Eukaryota > Metazoa > Chordata > Actinopteri > Centrarchiformes > Percichthyidae > Macquaria > Macquaria australasica. The sequence goes on along the minus strand of SEMN01001823.1, from coordinate 10,762 downwards.
AAAGCTGAGTTTATGGGTATGAAAAGTGTGGACTGCAGGTCACAATGGAGAGAAAAAGATGACAGTTCAAGGAGGCCGCTGATTCATTACTTATTTTATGTAAAGCTAATCTAATTACTAATCGATTACTATTACTTTACATCTCTATGTGGAACTGTACTGTGGAACTCTCTTTCTCTCTCAATCCAACTGGTTGAGGCAGATGACCGCCCACCCAGAGCCTGGTTCTGGTTCTGCTCGAGGTTTCTGCCTGTTAAAAGGGAGTTTTTCCTTGCCACTGTCGCCTAGTGCTGCTCATGGTGGGAATTGTTGGGTCTGTAAACATAAAGAGTACAGTCTAGACCTGCTCTATATGAAAAGTGCCCTGAGATAACTTTGTTATGATTTGGCGCTGTATAAATAAAATTGAATTATACATGCAGTACTACAGGCAAAATAATGATAATCATACAACATATGCACCTTAAAATCTTTCATTCAACTCAAAAATGAGTTCACACAAAAACACATAGCCACTGCTTCCAAACCATAGAGAGAGGAGCATTTGAGCTTGAAGGTGAGGTGAGTGGCGGTGGTGTTAAAGACAGGAATTCATGGAGTAGGCTGTAGGCGTATTGGTGGTTATGTTGCACCAAAACGGCAACTACTCAGGCTTACGTTTTTGCACAGTTTCCTCCAAAACAGACTTTTCTCGGGCAGGTGTTGGGTTATTTCTGGAGAGCTTCTTCCTTTCTCATCCCTCTTTGGTCCGTGCGTAAACTTGAAACGGATGAGCAGGTTGAGCAGTCACCGCTAATTTTTTAACTTTCAACTTTGGACGCGCGCTTGTTAATAGGCTCTCAGGCCGTTTGGAAGATGTCTGAAAGATCGCAGAGTCCGGAGTGCCAAAGCCGGCCGTATGACTTCAGCCGGACCAACCCTTGTACCCAGATTTTGGGTCAAGAGAGTTTGGGCAGCGCTGCGTCATTCCAGCTTCCTCACGGCGTCCTGCCAGACCCGTGCCTCTTCTACAACAAAACCGCTTATGGTGGCATCACGCCGGCTTCCGCGCAGACCTTTTTCCCTTTCCCACCCGTCGCCAGTGACTACAGGGGATCCGATCTGCAGGCTGAAGAGTTTGGGCAACCCAAGCACTGGTATGCCTTCGCTGCGCCCGAGTACACCGGCCAGGTACCCGGGGTAACAGCAGCTACCCAGCCTATAAACCTAAGTCCCCCCATAGCCGAGACCCGGGAGCAAATCAAACTGCCCGAAATAAAGACTGAGAAGGACACCGGTGATGACTACTCAACGGAAATAAAGATTCAGCAGTAACCAACACCGCCAGCCTCTGCAGCTATGCCCCATGGTGTCTTCTACTCTCCGACCTGGAACCCTTCTTTTTGGCCCAGGATCACCCATATCACACCACCCGGCAGCAGTAATCAAAATCCCTCAACATCCTCTGCATCTTCGCCTTCTATGTACCCTTCACCCCCAAGCAACGGGCTTCCAGGGAACGCGTTTTTCAGCGTCAACGCAACCCTAGGCTACCACTGGGCCCCAGACGCAAAACCCGGCTTCCTCCACGCGGAGCAGCGGGTCCTCCAGCGGCGGGTGCAGTGACTCCGAGGAGGAGAATCTTTCCACTGAAGAACTGGAGCAGTTCGCTAAGGAGCTGAAACACAAACGCATTACCTTAGGTTTCACTCAAGCTGATGTTGGCCTTGCCCTGGGTAACCTTTATGGTAAGATGTTCAGCCAGACGACTATCTGCCGCTTTGAGGCTCTGCAGCTGAGCTTCAAGAACATGTGCAAGCTGAAGCCCCTTCTTCAGAGATGGCTGAATGAGGCAGAGACCTCGGAAAATCCCCAGGATATGTACAAGATTGAGCGAGTATTTGTTGACACCAGAAAGAGGAAGAGGAGGACCAGTCTGGAGGGAGCTGTGCGCTCTGCTCTTGAGTCTTACTTTATTAAGTGTCCCAAGCCCAACACCCAGGAGATCACGTACATCTCGGACGACCTGGGTCTGGAGAGAGATGTAGTACGCGTTTGGTTCTGCAACCGAAGACAGAAAGGAAAGCGCCTAGCCCTGCCACTGGATGAGGAGTGCGACGGCCAGTACTACGAGCAGAGTCCTTCCCCACTAAACATGGCACCCTCCCCCATTCCCAGTCAGGGCTACCCTGCTTCCAGCTACCCTGGTGCCCCTCCTCCCACACTGCCCCCGCTTCATCGGCCCGAAGTCCTGAAACAAGCCCTTCACCATGGACTGGTTAGTCACCTGACTGGATAAACAAGCTCAGGTAGTCCCGGCCAGAACCACAGACTGCCTTCCCAAAGCCTCTCTGTCCAACCCCAAATCAAGCTGAAGACGAGCCTCTAAATCCAGTAACCAGATTGCCCGATCATATCGGTGGATAGTGGGAAAGAAACATTCAAAGCGTGGAGGCTCTTCTGCTGACCAGTGCGATAGATCAAGGTGGTGGTGAAACGTAATGAACTACCATGGGCCACATCCTGCAACTCAACAGTACTAACAACTGCTCTGACTTCAAACTAAAACTAAGAGGAACATTTAAACTGAATGTGCCTCATTTTTTGTGTTCTTGGATAATGCATAGTAAGTTATTCCATAGGCTTTAATCATTGCAGCCTTAGATTGATGCCAAAGTGAGATTTAGTTTTTGGTCCAGTTGTAGTGAGGATGGGGTTGTAAATGCGAGCAGGGTTAAAGAGCCAGGACATTCCTTCCACTTATGCTGAATCCTGGGAGGTTTTCTGTGGTGCCGATGAGGAAAGATCTGGGTTATCTAAGGAATCGCTATGTGAGGGATGCCCCTTTAAACAGGATTCATCTTCGACAGTTTTTGTGCAATACGTTTGTGTCCCATCTGAATAGAGCAGCTACAGTATTTGTCCGAACGGTCTGTCAGTGAAATGGAAAATGCAAATTCTCAGTCAGGGTGCTTTTTTTTTTTTTTTTTTTTTTTTTCCTTGATTTTTGCACAAAGTTCCTTTTTGTAATGTTGAATATTATATCTTTCTTAAAAATATGTCCCGTTTGTATACCAAACCCATATTTAAGGTTGTTGATTGTCATCGACATCTTTAGCAAATATTTTTGGCGTGAATGGGGGGATGGTGAGATTCAAAGTAAAATTGAGGGAATGCAACTAATGATTTGTTACTCACAAGGCTACAACCCTCCCTGTGTTGTATTTCAGTACCTCCATTTTGTTTTTATTGTAAAGGGTTTTTATGTTTATGAAATGCTGAATAACACTCGATACTAAAAGTCAAAAAAAGTAAAAAAAAAAATAAATAAATAAAAATAAATAAATAAATAAATAAATAAATAAAGTTATTGTACTTGGCCCCGAACACCTTCGAAACACATTATCTAAAGATATAGTTTCTCTAGATGGCATTGCCCTGGCCTCCAGCGAAACCGTAAGGAATCTTGGAGTTATCTTTGATCAGGATATGTCCTTTAACTCCCACATAAAACAAACTTCAAGAACTGCCTTTTTTCATTTACGCAACATTGCAAAAATCAGGCACATCCTATCTCAAAAAGATGCAGAAAAACTAGTCCATGCATTTGTTACGTCTAGGCTGGACTATTGCAACTCTCTATTATCAGGCTGCCCCAATAAGTCCCTTAAGACTCTCCAGCTGATTCAGAATGCTGCGGCACGTTTACTGACAAGAACCAGAAAAGAGATCATATTTCTCCAATATTAGCTTCTCTACACTGGCTGCCTGTAAAATCCAGAATAGAATTTAAAATCCTTCTCCTCACCTTCAAAGCCCTAAATGGTCAGGCACCATCATATCTTAAAGAGCTCATAGTACCCTATTACCCCACTAGAGCACTGCGCTCCCAGAATGCAGGGTTCCTTGTGGTTCCTAGAGTCTCTTAAAGTAGAATGGGAGCCAGAGCCTTCAGCTATCAAGCTCCTCTCCTGTGGAACCAGATCCCAGTTTGTGTACGGGGGGCAGACAACCTCCTCACATTTAAGAGTAGGCTTAAGACTTTCCTCTTTGATAAAGCTATAGTAGGGCTGACTCAGGTGACCCCTGAGCCACCCCTTAGTTATGCTGCTATAGGCCTAGACTGCCGGGGGACTTCCTATGATGCACTGAGCTCCTTTCTCCTCCTCTTCCTCTCCATCTGTACGACCTCATATCCCATCAATGCTTGTTATTAATTCAACTTCTTCCCGTAGTTGTGTGCTTTCTCTCCTCTCTCTCTCTCCCTCCTCTTCTGTTGCTTTCTGCAGGTGTTTCTGCCTCTGGAGCTGTGGAAGTCTGGGTCTGTGGTTGCTGCCGCCTGCTGCCCCCGTGCTCCTGCTCTGCACCCGCTGATGCTATTGCTGTTGTTGCTGTTATTAGTATTGCTATTATAATGTTGCTCTTAGTGTTGTTTCTGTTGGTGTTAACATCAATGCCATTACCATATCTATGCTGTATTGAGCTGCTGTATGTTCTCTTTCCTCCTGCTCTCTCTCTCCCGCTCCCCCCTTCCCCCTTCAACCCAACCGGTCGAGGCAGATGACCGCCCACCTTGAGCCTGGTTCTGCTCGAGGTTTCTACCTGTTAAAAGGGAGTTTTTCCTTGCCACTGTCGCATAGTGCTTGCTCATGGTGGGAACTGTTGGGTCTCTGTAAATATAAAGAGTCGGTCTAGACTTGCTCTATTCGAAAAAGTGCCCTGAGATAACTTTGTTATGATATGGCGCTATATAAATAAAACTGAATTGAATTGAATTGAATAGTTTGTCAAGCATCTTGAATAATGGAGTTTTATGCGAGGTGTCTAGCTCATCAATACATGACTGTAAGTTGCAAACATGCAGAGAGAGATGTGCACACACACACACACACACACTATATGCCTGGTATTCTAATCTGTGTGCATTGGGCCATTACCATATTGCTGTGCTAAGCCCTTAAGAAGGTTAGAGAGGCACCCTGGTATTGGCTGGGATTAAAGGGCTATTACACTAATACATCACTGTAATGAGAACATGGGGTCAGCCAATTCTGGGGGAAATGTAATCTTCATGGGGCAATACTAAGTCGTTATCTAAGTTTTTAGCACAATGCAGACACTGGCCACAAGTTAGCTTCATCAGCACAGTCTCTGTCCTGGCAGATTAAGATAGTGTTTTTCATACTGCGGGCTGGAGCGAAGAAAGGTCCGGGCCTGCTGGGCATTTCATGATGACAAAAATGAGATAGGATGGAGCTTTAATGGTTCTGCTGGGCAAACTGGGTTACTGCAGCAAATTAGTTATTTGGATATCCAAACATGGACATAAACATGCAAAGTTAAGCAACAATAACAAAGGAAAAATGTATTAAGGAAAGTATTAGAGGGAAATTCAAGGTTGGTGAAAGTTTAATAAGAAAATATTTTCTTTCACATTGCTCCTTTATTCCTTTATAGGTGATATTCTGCTACCACCTCCTCTCCCCCAAACTGTCAAAGACCTTACAATATGACCAATCATCTTTCATTCCTTGAGCCAATCAGTCGCTAGATGTTGATGTTTAAATATCATTGTCATTCTATCTGTCAGACCTGCTATAACACAACCTGCCACATCTCCATCACCACCATGACCTCCAGGATGTTCCAGTAAATTCAACTCAAAGTTTCCATTATCCACCTGCTGACTCTACTCCACCACCACCACCACCACCAGTGTCCCTCAGGGGATCCTGTGCTCTCTCCTACCTACATTTGGACCTACATTTAATGAAGATGCTTCACATCAATGGAGTCTTTCTCTGTAGCTAAGCTCAATAAATATTATTATACTATATCCCAACTGATCTCTCCTTATTGAAATATTGTAAGGGAGTCTAACCCTCCATGTCTACTGATGGTGGCTTTGTCATGTTCCAGTTGTGTCACAGCTCTGTTGCGGTTCCAATGTCAACTTGAAGCATTTCAGAATTCCGCTTCAAGCTGTCTATTCTCCAGCATCCTTAAAATCAAAATTTTAAATAAATTGTCAATAGATATAGGTGTTCCTATATATTCACAGGTGACACTCCAGAGAGACACTCCCATTGCACGTAGAAAGTGATGCCTTAGAAGAGCTGTAAGTGAGACACTCCACTTGTGTCTGGTGGACATTGGCAGACTGTCTGGAATGGCAGCAGATCACCTCTGACAGTGACACATCCAGTGGACATTAGGGATAAGGCTACCTTCACACCAAACTCTGGTGTGTTTTCCCATTTTGTTTGGTTTCTCAAGCTTTCATTTGAACTCTGGTGTAAACCAAACAACCGCTAAACCGAGACTGCTTGAAAAGGTGGGTCTCTGAACGCCAAATGGATAAACACAGGATTGTGTGATAGGCGATATGTCATTTTAGCAAATTCATCCATGTGCTGATTGTGGAAAGTGTGAAGGAAGCAATCTCCTAAGCCCATAAGAGATCTATATTATCATGCAAGATTTGATAACTATGGTAACACACATGCAGTATTCCCTTATACATCAGAAGGTGAAAGACTGAAAACAGAGGTGTGTTCTTCTGGTTGACTTTATGTTTTTTGGCATGTCTTCATTAAAAAGTGAGTAAAAATGTAGCAGCCCCTGCTCCCCTCTTTATATTATAATGCTACAATGTGCTTTGTTTTCCTCCATTATTATTTACGACAGATGGGATTCAGTTGCGGTCTTGACTAATAATGCTCATGTAGCATTAATACCACTTTAATACCCAGCTTAAAGGCAGCACCGAAAATAGAGAAAGAGCAAGCTCAATTTGTGGCTGCGGCAGCTAGCAGTGGCATTTCCGGTGGCAGCCTGAGCAGCCACTGACCTGCCACGGCTGCTGCCGCTATTTGAGGCGGCTGCCACCGACCTGCCACGGCTGCTGCCGCTGTTTTAGGTGGCTGCCACTGACCTGCCACGGCTGCTGCTGCTGTTTTAGGTGGCTGCCGATGACCTACCGCGGCTGCCACCGACCTGCCGCGGTAGCTACCGCTGTAGCTGCCGCTGTTTGAGGCGGCTGCCACTGACCTGCCGCTGCCACTGGGTCACATTTAGGATGAAACAGCTTTATTTACTGCACTATGTTCCCATAGTACAGCATCTGAATGAAATATTACAGTAATGAAGACACTATTCAGCTGTTGTTGTTCACTCTTTTTATTAGCACCTTTATTAAAACCCCTTATTAAAATATTCCAATATAAATAAAATATTTAAAACCCAGTATACAGTGACGTTTTGCAGTTAAATTTGGCTGCACAGCGTGAGTTTGTTATGACTGCAGCATTGGTCCACAAGGATGAATCAGTCTTCCTAAAAGCTGGAGAAAACTTTGTAGTTCTTTTTATCCACAAGTTCTGTGCAGAATGTCTCAGTCCTTTTTTTTGAAAAACAAAAGTTAAAAGTTCCGCTGGAGAACCCTCATCATGATCACCTTCCCAGCTCTTCAGATCCTGGATGATTTCAGTTTGGTCCTCTTTGTCCATTGAAAGGACAGTGGGAATTTTAAGTCTTCCGTCAAATTTTGTCTTGCGGCACAAGTCAGATTTACCTTAATGTTTAATGTTAATTATTACTTAAAACAAATGGTTGCAACAAATATCTAGTCAGTTCTTGATCAATACAAATCAAATCAATCAAAGGAGCACCGTTATTGTGTCCAGTGAGTGCACAAAAGCTGCTTCAAGTTACAGCAGTGAAGTGATACTGTATTGTCTCATGATCAAGCAACAGACAATACCTTCATGATATATCTTATGAATAACATTGACAATGACTAAATGACATTCATAAGGTTGTTAATGTTTACTGTTTTAGTATTTCCTAGTGTGAACTGTTTTGTATTGTTTATTAGGGACCCCACAATTTATTATCTTTGTATTAAATTCATCTACTAGGCTTATATTCACAAATGAAAATGTTACCTCTTTTGTGCTTTCTATGTCACTTGTTATCATCTCTGCAGCTCTGGAAAAAAGAAAATTATCTGTAAATGAACCAGTGCCACATTCCGTCATTACAGTGACGTCATCTTGACCTGCAAAACCACTATATGCCATGGCTGGCAGAATGGATTTAGTGATATTGCACATAGGCATGCTTGCACACCCACAATGTAAGCAATGTCCTGTACCTTTTCTTTTCCTTGGAAGATGTGCTCTTCAGAAGCACAGATTCTGCTCGGTATCGGCACATGTTGCTGTTGCTTTGCAACCACTGAATCAAAACCTACAAAAAATAAAATATTATTAATAACAATAATAATAATAATATGCATGTAAAAAATTGACAGCTTTAATCACATTGAAGTTTTCAGTTTTGTATACATTTATGTTTTCACTTAAATTGATATTTATACTTAGTACTGCAGTTTGGATTCTAACGGCTAGAGATTAATTATAGTAGAAAGTCATGTTTAAATTTGTAGTTGTGATATCTATTCTTCAAATGGTTTTCAAAATTCTCCAAAGTCTATTGACACTCGTAGCTCTTAGAAGCTTATGCCATTACTTACTCACTCATTTTTTGCTGTAAATGTAATTTTTGTACTAATTGATAATTTGGTACATATCCTCATTAGCTTACCTCTGGCAAAATGACCTCTGTAATGAATAGCTGTTTCTCAGCTACAGATCCGGGCACTGACAGGATTTTTTCCAGTCTCTGGATAATCTCTTCTGTCTGGGGTAAAGAAGAAACATGGAAAAAACTATTTTATATACCATGCTGACAGAAGTGGTTAACAATACAAGACTTAAAAGCTGTGTGAATTGTGAACTGGCAAGGCAACATTTACGCTCCATACGAATTACTATTTGTAGCCCTTCTCACCTTCCATTTTCCATACTCGTTTAAACGGGCCCAGTCACCAAGTCAAGAGTCTGGATAGATTAAAGTGACTGGTCAACAAGAAATGGGAACATGAATTTTTTCCAAGCCAGGCTGACAGTTTAAACCAAGTATGCAATAAAATTAAGTTTTAGTTAACTGTAGCTTACTTAGGCCACTACAAACAAACACTATGTGTTGGGAACGTAGGTATCATATTGTCGATTCAAATTAACAAAATAAATAAGCGCTTTCAAAACATAAAGGCATACATCTGACTAAATCTGATTACCTAGGTCTCTTCAGTCGTTAGGGTATCTTGGGCTTGCATTGCCTGACAGAAGTATTACTGTAAATGTCCACTCTGACAAAAAGGTGGGCAGTGATCCCCTTTTTACGATCCAGTTCACGCCCTGAAGGGTTGCCAGGTATGGAAGGCAATTTAAGTAGGCCTATTTGAGCTTCACTTTAACCCCATATCTGTCAGAAAATAGGGTTATGTTATAATAATTGTATCTGGGAACTATGTAGTAACAATTTCCAACATTTTCAAAGGATACATTTCTTACAAACAATTCATTTGGTAGGCTTACCTTGCCTTTGTAGCTTACTTCTCTCCTGCCGCCTCTTTCTCATAAATGATAACAAAACGCACTAGGTTTCCAAAATTTCAGTATATTGTCTTATGTAGGACTTCGTACATTTAATGTACTTACGACTCCTTATAGTCTAACATATAGCCTAACTTTCAAATGTGACCATTAAAATAGCCAATCACCTCATGCCACTTGTGTCATAAAGTGTCATACCCTATCATAAAGTTTAAGTGTTGCCTCTGCCTCTTTGTGTGTGTGTGTGTGTATGTGTATAGAGAGATATATATATATATATATATATATATATATATATATATATATATATATATGTGTGTGTGTGTGTGTATATATATATACATACATACATACATACATATGTGTGTATATATATATATGTATATATGTATATATATATGTGTCACTCTATTATTTATTTCTGTCTATACTGTGTATAGGACTATTTTTCTATTTATTTTTATTGTATTTCTATATATGACACTTTTGCTGGCTGCTGCAACGCTAAAAATTTCCCCGCTGTGGGACAATAAAGGCTTATCTTATCTTATCTTATATATATGTATGTATATATATATATATGTACATACATATATATATACATATATATGTATATATATATGTATATATATATGTATATATGTATATATGTATATATGTGTATATATATGTATATATATATGTATATATATATATATATTTGTATATATATATATATGTATATGTATATATATGTGTATATATATATACGTATATATGTATGTATATATATATGTATATATATATATACGTATATATGTATGTATATATATGTATATATATATATATACGTATATATATATGATTCATAAGAAGGCAATGGAAAGTTTATGTATGTGGCAGATTTAATTAATAATTAATTTGTAATTAATTACATTAAGCATACATTATGCAATTTAATTTTATCATTCTGAAAATATTAACTTAATGATATCAGAGAACATACCACACATATTAAAAAAGATTGTTGTTAAATACCATAAACATATAGTATATATATATGTTTGTATGTAAGATACACAGATGTTATAAAAAGACAATGAAAAACATGCATCACAAAATGTGGAATCAGTAAATGCAACTAAGAATCGTGTGCTATTATAATATTTACAGGATAGCACATGTTATACAAATGTGTTACAATCATAATGAATGTCATACATCAACAAACAAGCCACACAAAACACACACACAATAAACAACAATACAGAAACAAACTTGTATAAAATAAAAATTTTAAGATTTTAAAATTTTAAAACAGCGGCAGCAGCCGTGGCAGGTCG